>JAJAGP010000800.1:142854-252854 GCA_025084515.1 Ancistrus triradiatus | reverse complement strand
TTGTTATGTGATTATATAACCATACATAATGATCCACTTATGGATGTCGTGTTTAAATAATCTGAGGTTCCTACAGACTGCTCAACCTTCCCTTGTTATGTGCAATGTCGATATATATGCTTGCATACAAACAGCAAAGCAGATCTCTTAATGAATGTGGATGCAAAGTCAAAATGCGGCTGTGATTTGCAGGCTTCTGCCTGCAGGCTTGGCAGCATTCAAACGATGTGTTACGCCTGATCATCTGATTAGACCCTGTAGTCTTCGTCTGAGATCTTAGATAAAGCCTATACAACTGTTTCCTCTGTGCATTGCTTGTGCAGCTTGTGGGTTTCAGCACTTCAGACAGCACCCACGGCTCTTTTCCTATACAAGACGATCAGATTAACCATTTTGTTTTGCATGCTTAAGTTTCTTAATGCATCTCCCAGATCGTTAAGTGATACCGCACAGAGTTGAATTGATGTTGCTAGATACCTCTTAATACCACCCAACTGGGTTCACACCCTCTCTTGGATGTACTCAGAGATTCATTTAAAGGTCGAACCTTGAAGAAATCTGACAGCCAGTACAGGTGTGATGTGCTGCAACCAACTGCCAATTAGCTCGATCCTCAGGAGCCTGACAGCCCTGCTGCCGACACACTCGGCGCTCCTCAGATTCCTTGCCAAATATCGACTGAATAAGCTTGGGTACAAACCAGAGCAGTTATATTCGCAAAACATTGCAGATCTGTCCTGTTCTGCTCATGGAAGGTCTGGACCACACCCCGTTGGATCCAGATCTATAGGTGTATAAGCCAACCACACACATATATACACCCACACACACCTTGCTAGTACTGGATGGGATCACGTTTTGCCTTCAGAACTGCCTTAAATCTTTGTGGCATAGACTGAACAAGGTCCAGGAAACATCCCTGGCATATTCTGGTCCATGCTGACATGACAGCATCATGCATTTGCTGCAGATTTGTCAGCTACACATCCATGATGGGGATCTCCCGTTCTACCGGATCCCAAAGGTGCTCTATTGGATTGAGATCCGGTGGCTGTAGAGACCATTTGAGTACACTGTGATGTTCAGAAACCAGTTGGAGATGATTTGAGCTTTGTGACATGGTACGTTATCCTACTGGAAGTAGCGATCACAAGATGGTACACTGTGGCCATAAAGGGATGCACATGGTCAGGAAAGTGTGCCAGAAAAATATTCCCCACACCATCTGAATGTCGCAGCAGAAATCGAGACTCATCAGGCTATGCCAATCTTATGTTGTCCAATTTTGGTGAGCCTGTGCAAAATGTAGCCTCAGTTGCCTGTTCTTGGCTGACAGTACTGGCACCCTGTGTGGTCTTCTGCTGCTGTTGCCCATCTGCTTCAAGGTTTGAGATGTTGTGCATTCAGAGATGCTCTCCTGCATACCTCGGTTGTAACGACTGGTTATTTGAGTTACTGTTGCCTTTCTGTTAGCTCAAACTGGTCTGGCCAGTCTCCTCTGATCTCTGGCATGAACAAGTTATTTTAGCCCAGAGAACTGCCCTCACTGGATATTGTCTCTTTTGTGGACCATTCTCTGTAAACCCTAGAGATGGCTGTGTGAAAATTCCAGTAGATCAGCAGTTTATGAAATACTCAGACCAGCCCGTCTAGCACCAACAACAATGCCACGTTCAGAGTCTCTTAAATCAGCTTTCCTCCCCTTTCTGATGCTTGGCTCAAAGAGCAGGTCATCTTGACCATGCCTAAATGCCTAAGTTGCTGCCACATAATTTGCTGATTAGATATTTGCATTAAGGATATAAGTATTCATCTCTGTATGTGGTGGTCGCCTCGGAGAATAAGATTACTGATGGATTTTTGGTGGAGGTAAGCAACTCGGATTCTCTTTGGAGCTCCAGGCAGCTTAGCTTCATCCTCTCTCTCCTTCACACATAAAAGCAAGGCCTTCTCGCTCTTTTCCCTTCCTTCATTTCTGTCTCTGTGTCACACATTTACACACACACACACACACACACACACACCACCACACACCACACACGACATGGCAGTTCTTCAGCCTGACTCGTCCGTCCTGTCCCAGCACACTGGGAATTTGAAAGTGAGAGTCTATTATAGAGACTGGTGTGACCCTGAGGCCATGACACAGGCTTACAGAATTCTCCAAACATGTCTCGTATACGCAGCCAGCCATGCCCTTGGTCTGCTAAGAGATGGGAAGCTCAGGTCAAAATGGGGTATTGGCACATGCACATTGGTTAACAGGGGTCGTCAACCTCAACAGTTTTCGTTCTTAAATACAATGTTAGTCTGTCATCTTGCAAGCATTTTGGTGACCCCCATTTGAGGTACCAGTTGATTAGAGGTAACTAAAGGGCATCCATGGTCGAAAGACGTCCCCCTCATAGTGTTTCCAGTCTAGATGCCAAATCAAGCAACATTGGTGAGACACATAAGGAAGGAACTTTAAGATGAACCAGGTACAGATTGGAAACCCTGTCATCCTCTGAGGATCTTCAGTGTTCTTGTTTGTCATAGGAGCGTAGACTTATCCTTGAAGAAACACAAAGCACAGATGTAAGCATGACCTGGGCAGGGCAGGATCTTCTTGGCAGCGTCAGCGGATAACCCCGAATCTGGCCTCCCTTCTCAGAGACACAGCCAAATGTTTTGGCATGTGACACCTGACCTGGAGAGAAGGCACTGCTGGAACTCAAACTCCTAGACATAGATGAGCTGCTCTGAGTATTTCAGAACCTGCTGATCTACTGGGATTTTAATATGCAGGAACCTCTAGGGTTTACAGAGAATGGTCCGAAAAAGAGAAAATTCTCTGTTCTCTGAGATGACCAGACTGGTTTGAGTTGGTAGAAAGGTAACAGTAACTCAAACAACCGAGGTATGCAGAAGAGCATCTCTAAACGCACAACACGTCAAACCTTGAAGTAGATGGGATTCATCAGCAGAAGACCACACTGGATTGCCACTCCTGTCAACCAAGAACAGGCAACTGGGGCTACAATTGACACAGGAATAACAGAATAACAAATGTTGCCTGGTCTGATGAGTCTGGATTTCTGCTGTGACATCTGAATCATAGGGTCAGAATTTGGCGTAAACAACATGAAAGCATGGACCTACCCTGCCTTGAATCATCGGTTCAGGCCAGTGGCGACAAATCTGCAGTAACTGTGTGATGTTATTGTGTTTTTCCACTAACGTCACCTACAGTCAACAATGTGATTGGGCAGTTATGTGCATTATATAAGGTGCTTAAGTGGCAATAACACAAGCACTGTTGGTAAGTAACACTCGATATAGGACCTATAATCAGATTCCGCACCACCACTCCCTAAAGGACTGCATAAGCAGAGCCGGTGCTACGTGTCAAAAATCGTTAAGCCTTGTGTGAGGGAATGGTTTGAACTTAACACTTCAAAGCAGAGGTGTGCTGTTTGGAGGGCGAGTGCATCAATACCATTAAAGACAAAAAAGTAAACCACTTATCAAACGGTTTATTCTGATTTGTAGGGATGTAACAATACACTCTGGTCATGCTTAGATTCGATTCTCTCATGGTAATCGATTTTACATTAGAAACAAGACATCCAAAAGTCTCCAAAATGTCTATAACCTCTAAAAATGTAAAAAAAAGTCTGTCAATTAATCGAGTGTGTAAAAACGAATAATCCAACTTGACGATGCATTGTTACAACCCTAATGTATATATGTGTTCCAATTTGCCAGAGGTTGCCAAGTCTTGGCACTCCTTTGCTTTGTGGCTTGGTATCTATAGCCACGTGGAACAGACAAGGGGTGCCCCCAATAAAAAATAGAGTTCGTTATATTTCAGATATGCTGAGTGTGTAAAACATTGATTGATTGTGACACATTGGTCCATGGGCCTTGGGAATACTTCTTTTCCAGGTGAAGGGTCCATGATAATGGAGTGCAAGATTAACTGTATCATAGGCATGGTTTATTACCGTTTTCAGTCTGGTCTACATCATTTTCTTTGTAGGGTTCCAATCCGAACTCCCCTCCATTTTATACCCTTAATCCCCCTTTATTAGTACCAGCTCAGCCTTTCACTTCAAGTACCTATTGATTAATCTAGTCCCACTTGTTGCATTATCCACTTTACTCTCATTCTTCTCAAGCATTCTCTCAATATTTCCAAACATTCAGTCATAAACACAGCTTCTTCTGTTTTTTTACTTCAGAATCCTTCACACTGGCCAAGGGTTCTCACAGGATGATCTTAAATGGGTAATAGCCAATGGCCACGAGTAGAATTCACACTGCTTCTAATGCCAGTCGATCATGAGGCATGGCACAGTGAAGAATGGCAGGGGCTGAATGGCAGGCGCCTCAGCTGAAAGCCAGCCAATTATCCTGGTCGCTGTTGTGCGAGTGGAGGGGAGGGATGTTTGCTGGCAAGCGGTTAGACATAAGCCCACCTCGCCTATCAGACATGGCTTGTGTGTTTAACTCCTCCTACGACTTGTATTTACAGATGATTACACATTGCCTTGATTTGAAGGAGACTTGGGACCCTACGTGTACAGGAATGTTCATTCATGGACCGAATGTAAGGCTTGCCTGCACCGTCTGAGGCTTAAACTGCTGTTATTGGAAATAATAACGGACATGAATCTGTTGCAATTCATAGCAGTAATGGAAGTTAATATGTTACAGCATGAGTATTGACTTTAGGGGGCATTTCAGAACATTTAGGGCTTTTATGCGCTGCATTTGCAAGGATTTTTTGAATAAAATCCAGAAAATTTTATAATTATGGACAGGCACACAGATTTCTGGCCAGACTCTCTGTCCTTGTTCGGTCTCGGGTGTCTCCCTACTCCATACAGCACTAGATAGCCATATATTAAGGATTAATGGTTACAATCTGGAACCATTTGGGTATGTGTTATGCACAACAGCCTCCTGTATTTCACATTTCTAAACCTAGCAATAAGATCACAAATTGTCAGGTACTGACAGGGAATGATGTGGGAAAGCCAATACAAAAAAAGCAGAATCTACCCCAGAACACACTTAGCTTTGAATTCACCAACACTTCTAAGTAAAACCTCCATTTCCTGGTCACTACTTGGATTGTACTTTCCGGTTTGGTTGGAAATTAATGCTTGTTTTTGAGGAGATGTGAGCAAGCGAAAAAAGGACCTTACTGTCATTTAATCATCTGTTCAACTGTGTCATGGAGTTGTTTTGATGGTGAAAGTGAGTTTTCTAGGTTATTTTACATAACTAGTTACAGAATTGGTCAGAATGAAGATCAGTGGAAAAGAGTATTATGCAGTGACGAATCCAAGTTTGAAATTTTGGGGTCCACTCGTCGACAATGTTATATATGGTCATTATACCATCTTTAAAACAACAAATCTAATGGTGGCCTAAATCTTTTGCACCAGTACTGTATGCAATATTTTGCTGATGGTTTGTCGTTTACAAAAAAACAAATTTTGCTAACACTCTGTACAGGTTTTTCCATTCCACTGCATCAAAAGCCTTTTCTGCATCGAATCTTCCAATTACTGTTCGAAATTAGTATCTTGAATATGTTTCATTATATAAAGGATGCGTCTAATGTTATCGCGAGTCTGTCTGTCACGTACAAAGCCTGTCTGATCCAATACAATAAGCTCGGGTAAAATTGTTTCGACTTTGCATGCTAGTATTGAGATGTATAATTTATTATCTGTATTCAGCACAGAGATTGGTTTGTATGAAGCACAGTCTTGTTTATTTTCCCCTTCCTTTGAGATTACAGTAATTACTGCTTCTCACCACCAAGGCGGTGGAATTCTGTTTTTTAGTGTCCAGTTAAACAGCTCCAGCAGTGCTGGGGTAAGTTGTTGCTACCTCTATGTAATAAATCCAGCTGTAACAGAGGATTCATTTGTTGTAAGTTTATATATGGCCACATGTGCTTCTTCTTCTGTTTCTGCAGCCAGCGTATTACTTTTGGGATTCACTAACAGATGAAAGTTTAAGAACTAATAAGAACGAGTTCATCTTAGTTTGGTGTTCATATTGCTTTCAAGCGTATAGTTTTTATATATTTAGCCATTTAGCAGATGCCCACATCCAGAGCGATTTATAACTGATACAACCTTACAAGCCAAATCACTGGATTCTGGTGCACAGTCCAGTAGCTTAACCACTAAGCCATCACAGTCCACTGTGGCAGAGCACAGTCAGACACATTTTGCCAAGATGTTCTTCATTTACAGGGGATGTGGCATGTAGCAAATGAATGGATATTTTACAGAGCTTAGATTTTAACAGAAAATTGACGTCACATTTAGTCATTTAGCAATGAACTTCCCAAGACAAAACGTTGCCAGACATTGTTTTATTTTTCCTAAGGAATTTGAGGACAGCTATGTAAGTCTATAGAAGTCTCCTGAGGAATGAAAGAGCAACCACAAAAAACCCTCTGGGAACATTGCGTAACAGACTGGGAGTCAAGCAGATGTTTTGATGTTAAGGAGAAGTGTTGAGAGTCACTGACTAGACTGTGGATACATGACAGACAGGTCTATTTGGAGAGACAGTGCATCCATCCGCTGGTGCCACTCCGTCGTCCATCATGGTGACATCCTGTATCAGCTCAGGATGTATTTATGCATTAGTATGCGCTGCTGTTTTGTTTTTGCAGTCATCTGGGATTTTTTTCTCCATTCTGTCCAGTCCAATTTACTAAATGTAAATTTACAAATCCAGTTTTGTCTAAATTAAGGTTTACAAAGCTGCTTTTCAAGCCAGTAGGTACCAAACGTCTTGATCTCCTGGCAGAGGTTTCAGAACAGTACTGACAGCGCATAGTGATGCAAAGGTGTCTGCATGTGTCACCCAAACTGGCTGGAAGGTACCACCGTGGTTCTGTGGTGCTCCCAATTCATTGAATGGGGTGCCAGTCAAACAAAAGGCCCTGTATCACCATGAAGTGACCTTCACTTTGCTTACCCAGCCCAGGGTTCGAAGCCAGGTCCTCAGAAACTGCTGTTTTCAGCAACTAGCTCTCACCTCCAAGTCACAAGAGGTGCTACATTATTGTATGTCCATATTTGTGTATCGATTTTTATTAATTTGCCAGGTCACTGCAGAAAATCAGATTTTGTCAGTAATTGGATTTCTGATTTGCAACCAGCCAATAAACTCACAGAAGGATATGATGTAAGCTTCAAACTTCAATAATGCAGTAATTAAATTCTTCATTTCCTAAAGTATATACTGTGTTTTGGAGTCTCCCCAAAAGTTTGGGAGTCATTTCGCAGATGATGTGTATAATTCCAGGGTTGCCAGATTCCTCAAGAGACAGAAGCCAACAGAAGAAAAGTCCCTAAGGATCAGCTTTGGCAACCGTGCATGTTTCTGCCAGCAGCTTACTGGCTTTATTTGCATGCATGTTCAGACTGAAAAAAACGATTGAAATCAGATTAAGGGGATACATGCGCTGGGCAATCCGAATTAAAGTCCAGCTCTCTTTATCTTTATTTCTTCTAGACCTAGACCCTAATCCAATCTGAGTACTCAAGAGTATGCTGTTTACATGACCTTCTGCAGAAATCCGATTATGATTATGATACAATTTGTTTTTGTTGTTGTTTGCTTTGTTTAGCATGGTGGAGCAGCATGTCGTGTTTTGCTTCACAGCTCCAGGTTTCTAGGGACCAATGTTTGAACCTTGTCTCCTGTACCTGTCTGTGTAGCATTTGGCATGGTTTCCTCATGTCTGCATGGGATTCCTACGGGTACTCCTGTTTCTTCTCACCTCGTAAAACATGGCAGTAGGTGAACTGCACTCTAATTGCCTCAAGCTGTAAATGAGTGAGATCTCCTACAGTGGAATGGTCCAGTCCTGCACCCATTTTTTTCCCCAGGACAGATCTCAGGCTGACATTATATCAGTTGGTGGATGAATTATATATGGGAATTGCTGCAGCTTTTTCTTAGCTCGATGTAATCAATACTGCAAGAACAAGACATCCAGCTTACTACTGGAAATCAGTATTGCATCTTAGACAAGGAAGTCAGTACACCATCAGACTAGATTCTCCATTTTCATTGGGGACCTCCTCAACATTCATTGCAATGTGCTTCTTAACCTTTCATCAACCCACCTGTAAAATGCTTCTTATTAGAAGGAGCATAAGTCCCATTGGACACCAGTCTCTAATATTTACATTACAGTAGCATAAAAGACTTTATGACTATGGCAATGTTCAGTCAATGTCCATTTCAATCAACAGCCTGAATGAAATGCACATAATTGTAATATTGTATGTTTAAAATATAACACACTGACTACAGTAACTGTAATACATTGTAGTGGCTCAGTGGATGAGGCTCTGGACTACCAGTTGGATGGCTATGTTTGGCCCTTGGGCAAATCCTTTAACCTCATCTGATGAATTGAATTGTAAATCGCTCTTGATCAAGGCGTCCGCTGTAAACAAAAAACTGTAACTACAGACATACTTTGTTGGTTCCTCCAATATGTTTGCGCCCTTGTATTAGCATTACAAATGGCTCTGCATGTGTTATGACTGATAATGCATATACAAAATAATAATCTTAGAAGAACATATGGTAAAGTGGCATTTACACATTTACTTAACACCTGCCAAGATACACATCCAAGAATACGTGATTAAAAAGATCCCACCAATGAGAATGGGCTTTTTAATTCATCCGGCAAGTTTTAAATAGTTATGCGTGTTACCGGTGGGTAATAAACAGACTGCGCAGTGAAAAGCAGCCCACGTTAATTAGTGTTGCATATTTCAATAGTTCCTGAAGCTGGTCTTTTATTTATTCCACTGAGCCTGGTGTCACTAATAACCTCACATAATGGAACATATTGATAAGGCTACAAATTACAGGTCTTGAGCAGAGCAGAATTTAGATGGGTGAATATGCCAGACCAGTTTGCAAAATGACAGTATACTCTTGGGTAGTATAAAATATGACAATAAATACTGGATGAGTAGGAAGTCTGGCAGTAGGAAGTATGAATGTATATGCTGGGCAAGTATGCATAATAAGTTTATATACAGGTATGCGCCAGTTAATGACCACATGAATATGTAAATGCATCAGAGATCCACTGTAAACACGATTGGAACGCTACCATCCACACAGCATCCGAAACCTACACCTTCATACACATCATCCCCTCCAGGAAATAGACAATAATGTGGATCTTCAGTTGCTACACACATTAATGATCACACTGCAGAACCAAAATATAAACAGGTTGTTAAGAACTGGCAATCGGTGCATCTCTATGTACCAGGTTAGCATGTAGTATGGCGGTATAGAATAGCCTTCATCTCCTTCAACCATGCCATCCTTAATGTAGTAAGCCTTTATCAGTTGAGCTGTTGCCAAACACCACTCTAATACACCACCGACCCTTTGTCATTTCTCACATCTCCAATGTCATCTCGCTCTCCCACTTATCTCCTTTTGTCTCCAGAGTGTTAGCCTGAATACTTCACACGCAGACGCTCTCTCACACATGATTCATAGTCATAAATTCATTTTACTACTTGATGTGCTGTGAACATGTTTCTGTGGAGTCAAAAAAGATGAGCAGTTATAGCAACAATAGCAACAATAACGCTTTGAACAGTGACAGTGAGATTGTGATCGATTCTTGTAGTGAAGCCTGTAATGACAGTGATGATCATGGAGAAGATGATGGCAGAGATGATGGCTTATTAGAGTTCGTGTAATAAGTTGACCAACAGTGCTTCATTTTCTTCTTTCACATCACCTTAGCTCATACTTGATATTATACGTTTTGTACAGCATGGCTAGAATATGAATCTGGACATGGGTCACACGAATGATGTGCTTAATCCTGGAGGTGCAGCTATAGATGCTTCCGTGCCCTTGCATTCTCTTCTTGGTGCTTCTTGGTGCTTTATGGAATTCAGTATCACTTTGCTCAGTTGTTTCTTTGATGATTTAATAATATAATATGTCATTTAATACGTTATCCTCTGACAGCACAGGGACATGGCAGTTAGTGTCACTGCCTCACAGCTCTCAGGCCCCAGGTGGATTGGCTTCTCTAAATTGCCCCAGGTGTGAATTAGTGAGCCAATGTGTGTGATGCTGATTGGCATACTGTGCAGGCTGTATCCCTGCCTTGAACTCAGGACAAAGCAGTTATTGTATGTAAGAACGAATACATGGTTAGTATTGGGAATGGGAATATATACTGGTTAAGTATGCAGAAGTATGGTGCACTGTGCAGAAGTGCAGAATGGGAGTAAACACTGTTAATGCAAATATCTAATCAGCCAATGACATGACAGAAACAAAGTGCATTTAGCCATGTAGACATGGGGATTTAAGTGATTGAAAGTAGTATGGTTGTTGGTGCTAGACAGGCTCTTCTTAGTATTTCAGAAACTGCTGATCTACTGGGATTTTCACACACAGCCCCATCTCTAGAGTTAAAGAGAAAACATCCAGTTTGGGCAGTTCTCTGGGTGAAAATGCCTTGTCAATGCCAGATTTCAGAGGAGAGTGGCCAGACTGGTTTGAGCTCATAGAAACACAACAGAAACTCAAATATCCACTCGTTACAACCAAGGTATGCAGAAGAGCATCTCTGAGTACACAGCACGTCAAACCTTGAAGCAGATGGCCACTCCTATCCACCATGAACAGGCAACTGAGGCTACAATTTGCACTCACCAAAATTGGAAAACAAAAGATTGGTAAAAAATCGCCTGGTCTGATGAGTCTCAGTTTCTGCTGCGACATTCAGATGGTAGGGTAAGAATTTGCCATAGACAACATGAAAGCATGGATCCGTCTTGCCTTGGATGCTTCTGAGAATTGTTTCCAGCACTTTGTTGAATCTATGCCATTTGGAACTAATTCCGTTCTGATGGCAAAACGGTCCAACCCAGTGCTAGCAAGACATCCCTATTAAAGTGGAGAGAGTGTGCACGATGACAGAGACATTAGGGCTTGAACTTTCATTTCGAAATAACCTTATGCTTAATTGTGTTAATTTATTCACCTATCATGTGTTGTGTGTTTTGTGTTCTCCCCAAATTGCTAATTGGGTGCATGTGTGTTCACCTGTGCAATATGGCTGGAAGCTGACTTACAGGTCTGGGTTAAGATGTTAATGATGCTGCTTGACTCGGCCATGTTCCAGTCACCACCTGTCCGGAGGTCAAACCCCCACAATGCTCTGCTGCTTCCAAGATGGCTGTTTATGCCATTATATTCCATATTCCCTCAAATGATAAGCATAGAACCTATTCTGAGTTCATATGCAGCTTGGAGATATCCGTTAGACTTGCACCTCTTAAAATAGTCTCTCGTTAATTCTGAACAATGCTAATGTGATTGGAATGACTGTGATGTGTCAGAACAGTAATTATATTTCAGTTTCTCAGATTGGAGATGTATTTTCATATTTTCTCACTGCACATTAAGCCATTTCCTTACACAGCCCCTTTAAACCAGAGTCAGACCTGTTATCCGTCTTCGAGGCTCTCGATTAAGTGGATTTAATCCTAAAGTCAGAACTCCGGGGTCGACTTTACAGACCAGATTGACTTTTATCACTGAAAATCCTGATCGCTGCTACATTAATCTTTCTTCAGCCTGTTAGCATGAGCTGGCATTAATACGATATAATAATATTAGACCTTAATTGAAGCAAGGGCAGAGAAATATTACACCTTTACAACCCTACACACTATAAAATAAGGAATAACCTTTCAAAGTCACTGGTCATTAAGGATTTATATGTATTCAACATCAAAAGCATGCGAAAATAGCCAAAATGGCCCCTAATGGTCTTGTGGACTGGTCTGGATTCTCAGTGTATATCATAACTGCTATAAAGCCTGTAATAATGAGCCGATATTCTGTGTCAGGTGAGTTATGAGCCCAGAAACTGTATGGAACAGAACAGTAGGGTTCTGGGCCTGAAACTGAGAGTCCTCACTGTAAATATTACGCAGGTGCCTCAGTGTGCTGATGCACCACTTTTGAAAAATTCACAGTGCTAAAAATTGCCTTGCATCAGGCGCTAACGACGCCGGCTTTGCTTTTGCTGTGAAGTTATGGGAGAACAGTATCCTCTTTGCAACACAGCAAAATTGTCAGGGTTAAATTTACATCTGCAGTACTGAATGTATGCTTACAGTCAGATACTGCACTGCTCAGTATTTTAGCATATACTTGACCAGTGGGCAGAATGGCAGTGGATACTGAGGTAGTATGCTGAATGGAATGGAAGTATGTACTGGGTCAGAAAGAGGTATGTTAGTGTATACTGGGCTAGTACACAGAATAGAAATACATACTTGGCCAGTATGCAGGACAGGATTATATACTTTAGCCAGTATGCATAGCAGCAGCATATACTGGCAGAGTACTTAATGGCAGGATACTCAGGGACAGTACACAAAATGGTAATATATGCATTGAGTGAGTACACAGAATGTAAGTATATACAATGGTAATATGCAAATTGATAGTATATTTACTGATCATATCTTATAATCCAAGCACTTGCAGGTTGAGGGCCTTGCTCAAGAACAGCAGTGGCAGCTTGGCAGAGATGCGATTTGAACAGTGGGCCTTCTGATCCACAGGACAGTACATTAAACACCCCAGCCACTAACATTCAGAGATCTGTTGCAGTAACAGCAGTGAACGCAGCATACTGTTGCACAGAGGAGACTGATCCAAAGAAAAGCACTTATGGAGTGAAATACCAATCAGTGCTCTTATTTGAAGTGGAACAGTATGCAAAATAGCAGTATGCAGTACAGAAGTAAAAAAGTATTTAGTCAGCCACTTTCAACTCTCTCCACACATTTTCTATGGGGTTGAGATCTGGAGACTGGCTAGGCCACTCCAGGACCTTGAAATGCTTTTTACGGAGCCACTCCTGTTGCTAAATGCTCTCACTGATGGAAGGGGGTTTTGGCTTCATTTTTCCCTTACCACGGATCAGTCGTCCTGTCCCCTTTGCAGAAAAGCAGCCCCAAAGCATGATGCTTCCACCCCTATGCTTTACAGTAGTTATGGTGTTCTTCTTCCTCCAAACACGACGAGTTGAGTTTTTACCAAAAAGTACTATTTTGGTTTCATCTGACTGCATCATATTCTCCCAATCCTCTTATGTATCATCCATTCATCGGGTCCCTCCTGGTAGTTATGGGATTTTGCTCACCGTTCTCATGATCATTTTGACCCCACGGGATGAGATCTTGCATGGGGCCCCAGATCGAGGGAGATTTAACAATAGTCTTGGATGTCTTCCTTTTTCTTACAATTGCTCCAACCTGCTTGCCTATTGTAGATTCACTCTTCCCAGCCTGGTGCAGGTCTACAATTGTCTTCCTGGTGTTCTTCGACAGCTCTTTGGTCCTGGCCATGGTTGAGTTTGGAGTCTGACTGTTTGAGGCTGTGGACAGGTGTCTTTTATACAGATAACGAGGTCAAACAGGTGCCATTAATACAGGTAACAAGTGGAGGACAGAAGAGCTTCTTAAAGAAGTTACAGGTCTGTATGAGCCAGAAATCTTGCTTGTTTGTCGTGACTAAATACTTATTTTCCACCATGATTTTTAAAAATCCTACAATGTGATTTCCTGGCTTTCTTTTTCTCATTTTGTCTCTCATGGTTGAAGTGTAGCTATGATGAAAATTACAGACCTCTCTCATCTTTCTAAGTAAGAGAACTTGCACAGTCAGTGGCTGACTAAATACTGTTTTACCCCATTGTATATCCTGGGACATGCAGAATAAAAGTATATATTGGTAGCATGTAGAATGGCATGATATACTGTGCCATTATGCAGTAGGGTACAGTGGTGCTTGAAAGTTTGTGAACCCTTTAGAATTTTCTACATTTCTGCATAAATATGACCTAAATCATCATGAGATTTTCGCACAAGTCCTAAACGTAGATAAAGAGAACCCAGTTAAACATATGAGACAGGGGTGTTTGACCAACAAGAGCAAGGCGTGTAGTAGTTGGCGAGGTCACAAAGTACCCCAAGGTAACTTCTAAGCAGCTGAGGGCCTCTCTGTCACATTGGCTAATGTTAATGTTCAATGAGTCCACCATCAGAAAGAACACTGAACAACAAATGGTGTGCATGGCCAGGGTTGAAAAGGAGAAAGCCATGCTCGCCAAAAAGAACATTGCTGCTCAGTGCATTTTGGCTAAACGATCCAATTGTACGACCCCCTCCTCAATTCACCCAAGGCTAGGGAGCCATGGAGCGATTTTGTAAGATCACTTGACAAGCCAGAAGGCTATTGGAAGAATGTTTTGTGGATGGATGAGACCAAAATAGAACTTGTTGGTTTTAAAAAAAAAGTGGTATGTTTTGGAGAAAAAAGAGAAAAAAGGAACTTTATCCCATCTGTTTTTGCCCTGCATCTGGGCCAGGTGGCTTGCCATCATTGATGGACAATGAAATTCTGAATTATATCAGAGAATTCTAAAGGAAAATAAAGTTAGGTTTTGAAATGCCAAGGTCAAAGTCCTGACCATTTAGCCCAATGGAAATGTTGTTGTAAGGACCTGAAGTGAGCAGCTAATGTGAGGAAAACCACCAACATCCCAGAGCTGAACTGTTCTGTGTAAGGAGGAATGGAGCTAAATTCCTCCAAGCCGGTGGTGCAGGACTGATCAACAGCTACAGGAAACGTTTAGTTGCAGTAGTTATCGCTGCACAGGGGGGTGTCCACACCAGATAACTGAAAGCAAAGGATCACATACTTTTAGCCACTCACTAATATGTAATATTGGATATCAATTTTGCTCAATAAATAAAATGGCCAAGGTATAATATTTTTGTCTCATTTTGTTTAACTGAGTTCTCTTTGTCTACTTTTAATACTTGTGTGAAATCTGATGATGTTTTAGGTCATATTTATGCAGAAATATAGAAAATTCTAAAGGGTTCACAAACTTTCACGCACCACTGTAAAATATATTCAGGCTCTATAGAGGGATATATTGGGTCAGGATGCAAAATAGTGCAGTGTGGGCAGGTTTATACTTGGTCTGTATGCAGTACAGAGGCATACCGTGGGTCAGTACGCAGAATGGGATTGTATACTGGTGCATTGTGCAGAATGACACCATTCTTATGAACACATGTTATGTTTTGCTTTACAGCAAATGTTTAGGAACTGAGGAATCTACAGTTTTCGTCTCTGATATTACCACGACTAATTCATTCTCTCATCGCTCATCATCAGTTTTAGTTTCACCGTACTCAATGAGCCGGTTTTGAAAAAAAGAAAAAAAAAGCCTTGGGATTTCACACTCTTCCAATAATTTCTGCTCAGACACAAAAGAGAGGTGAAGCATAGACACAGGGAGTTGCTTCGTTTCTTTGAGCCTTGATTAAAGGTTTTCTGCTCCAGTCATTAAAACGGTAGACGAGGTGTTATCCTGTACCCTCCTCACATAAAGTTGCTTTTAATCTCACAGCTTCATAATGCAGTTATTAAACCCCTAATGCAGCATGTAGAAAATGATTATTGCTTTCATTATCTTCCATATCAATTTGCACATTCAGCTAATAACTGCGAATACTCGTCCAAAAGCCAGGCTAGTGGAATATTGCCAGTGTAATTAACAATGCACCAGCGCTAGCCCTCAGGTCTGATGAAAAGTTGCACCCTAAATGGACTGAAGCTACAATTTTGCGTCCTTTCTATTAGAACTGAAGAGGAATATCTACAGTCAATGCAATCACCGGAAATAACAGACACTACTATTACTATTATTACCACTAATAATAATTTATCGTTGTTGTTTGTGTGGTTACTTTTAAAATTACATTGATTTTTTAAATGTATTTGAGTCATTTTCCACTTGTTTAAAATTGTTTATATGGCTTCAATAATTTAAATGTTTACTCTGGGTTTTACTAATTCAATACTTTTAGTATACAGGGATGTGTAGGGCGTGGTCAAGTCAGATTTATTTCTATAGTACTATTTAAAGTGGAGCATTTTCTCAAAGCAGCTTTACATTTTTCTAGGCGCACAATTCTAATTGAGCAAGCCTAGGGTGACAGTGGCAAAAACTCCCTAAACATTATAATAATATAGTAAACCTTGGATGAAAGACTCAAAAAGAGACCCAGCCTTGGGTAGCCTATATTTTATATAAGAATATTGTATATGTATAATATTATGTATCAGTTATGTAATGTATTATTTATATAATATTACAAACGATATAATAAAATGGAGAATGTAAAACTAGAATATAAGACAATAGTGTGTATATATAATACAAAAAGTCTTGTAAAATAGTATAGAACAGAGCATATGAGAGAGTATCTTGGCATTAATTAGTCTGGTAAACAGAGTCACTGTAGTTTATCATATCTTCAGCATGGCATCCACAGTCAACCGGGAGGGGGTGGAGAGTTAGGGCCCTCTGATGAGGACTGGTAAATGTATTTGGAAGCAGTGATGGAACAATAACTTAGTGTGGTGCACACTGTAGCGTTTGTACTCTGTGTACTGTAAGTGTACTATGGTGAGTACTTTAAGCTCTGCAGTGTGTTCTTTGCAGTGTACTAAGAGTAGTGTCTAAGGTGTGCTGCCTAATGCATTGTGTGCAATGTGCAGTATGTACCGAGGACAGCAGAGTGTACATTAGCTAGTACATTAGATGTGTTTCGTACCTTGTGGACTGAATAGCCTCTCATCACTCTCCTCTGTAATTCAGCTCTGATCTATTCCCTGTGAAAGGCTGTTGATGAATATTTGATGCAGGATGCGGCGGTGCATGCTGGGAGTTGATGTCAGCGAGAGTGCTGATGAGGCTAAGCGAGATTCGCATGCTAATCGCTCAGACTGATCGACGTTGATCTGGCATCATTCATCGTTCTCTATATGCTTTCTCTTGCCGAGCTGAGTTCGAATGTTGGACTGCCCATCTGACGTACGTTCAGAAATATGTATTAGATTCATGCCAGTCGTTCTATTTCTCTCTCTCTCTCTCTCTCTCTCTTTTCGAGAAATGTTTGGGGAGTCCCCTTACACTGGAGCAGACATGCAGAGAATGTTGCCAAATTCTGCCATCTATTTCGTATTATTCTTGCTTTAGACATATTTATAGTTATGGTTATTGTTCCAAATTCTTTTGACTTTTTGTGTTTTCTTTGTGTTGTCTTTGTGTTTTTTTTAGTGTCTCTTTTTAATTGGCATATACACACCTATCTGCACTTTATTAGACACTTCTACCATTTTGCTCATCTGCTGTTGTACATTTTGCATTAGTATAGCAGTTTCTGAAAAACTCAGACCATGTTCGAAGTCACTTAAATCACCTTTCTTCCCCATTCTGCTGCTCGGTTTGAACTTCAGCAGTTCGCCTTGATCATGTCTACATGCCTAAATGCGCTGAGTCACTGCCACGTGATTGGCTGATTAGATGTTTGCGTTAACAAACTGGTGTACCTAGTAAGTGGCTGGTGAGTGTAACGTATTATTAGTATTTTTAGCAGTAGTAGTACATGTATTTTCTTTTCTGCACAAACTACAGGCCTACTTTCTTGTGTTCTTTTATATCTGGAAGTGTACACCCACGCTCACACATATCCTTCATCAATCAGGAACATAGCAATGGACGCTAAGCTATTGGCAGAGTGAGCTGCAGAGATTGACGGCCTGCTCGAGTCTCTGCAGTGATTAAATGGCTGCAGGACTTTGATATGAACCGCGCTTACACTCTCCAGCTACAGGAGCTAAAGCCCACTGCTAGTGGCAGGAAAACAGTCACTTAACAAATGACTCAGGAATTCATGCAACTATATAGAATGTCATAAACAACTGCCGTCGCCACAAGGGACATAACTTAAAACCTTAAGCATGGTCACCCAATGCATACAGTGGCTAAATGAACCCATTAATTAATTAAACAGCACATACTAAAACATATAGGAAGTCTCAAGCAGTTTGAGTTGCCTAGTAAACGTTTGATTAGAGCTATCACTATTAATCTACCGTAGCTTTCAATTAGTTTGGTATAATTGGAAGGCAAAAAAATAAAGGATTAGATTAATGACAGCTATCAAAACCCGCACTGTTTGTGAGTTTGGCTGAAATAACAGAAATTGATAATCAAAAGTACTGACTATATACTTTTGGTGGTACGTTACGCATAATACAGCAACATGGTTCTCGATAGAATCATCCTCAGCACTTACAGTTAAGGGAATAATCAGTATTCAGTTCTGCCTCACACTAAACCACTTCAGTCTAAACAATCAATGTAATGAGGGTTTGAATCACTAATGACACTGGTTGTTTGCCTGTTAAGGATCAGGAAAAGGCTTTAAATGAGTTTACCCAGGGGAACAGATGTTCTTTTACACACAGATTGTCACTGGAAACTATTTGCATTCAGATTCGTAGTGGTTTTTTATCTTAAAGCCAGGATTCCCTGTTGAAAAAATCCAGACTTTCCTAACACCAGCTTAGAAAAGCCACCATCACGGGCAGAGCAGTGACAGATCGTGCAGTGCTTTGAATATAAATGAGATGTGGCAAAATGGTTGTACTTGGGTGGTTTCCTTTAACAGGTCTGTGCACAGCCATTTATGGGAGCTCAAGGGAAAAATGGGCACCCTCCTCACCACGCCACCCACACTTCTGCACTCACCAAACACCATCCAGCAGTGCCAATTATAATTACAGTCACCTTGTCAGGCGCTCTCTAGGAAAGGAAAGTTTCTTCCAAATTCAAAATTCAATAGTCTTGTCAAGCACCGACACAGGAAATTTCACTCACTATAACTCTTGTGGAGTAAATGGCACAGTTATAAGATACAGCACAGTATATTGCCAGACAATAATTAATTTAATATGTTGTACTATAGGGGCTAGTATTTATACACTTTCTTATGTTCTAACGTCATCAGATTTTCACACAAGTCCTAAAAGTAGATAAAGAGAACCCAGTTAAACAAATGAGACAAAAACATTATACTTGGTCATTTATTTATTGAAGTAAATGATCCAATATTACATATTAATGAGTGTTAAAAGTATGTGAACCTTTGCTTTCAGTATCTGGTGTGACCCAAGCTAAACGTTTCCTGTAGCTGTTGATCAGTCCTGCACACCGGCTTGGAGGAATTTTAGCCCATTCCTCTGTACAGAACAGCTTCAGCTCTGGGATGTTGGTGGGTTTCCTCACATTAGCTGCTCGCTTCAGGTCCTTCCACAACATTTTGATTGGACTAAGGTCAGGACCTTGACTTGGCCATTCCAACACATGAACTTTATTCTTCTTTAACCATTCTTTGGTAAACCAGTCTTGTGTGGAAAATATGCTGATGTTTTAGATCCTATTTATATAGAAATATAGAAAATCCTAAAGGGTTCACAAACTTTCAAGCACCACTGTAACCTAAGTTCACTAAACACAGTGTTTACAGTACTGTCCAAAAATCTTAGGCCACTGTTAGATTGCTTTCACGGAGCCCTGTCTAATATACAATTACTATAAAGGCCACCCAAAGGGGCTGTTATACAGTATGAGGGCAAAAGGGCAGGGGCTCAACACCCCACACACCCCCACACCCACCCTTGTGGACTGTCTGTGCACATGTCTGGACTTGAAATGGAGGTAATAACTGCCTGTGAGAGTTACAACTGTGGACCGACTGATCTATTAACAAGGTATAACAAGGCGACGGATAACGAGCCTGTGGCACCTTTGGTCCATGTGAATATATAGCTGATCCAAGCTTTATTACTCAAATGTACAAGCTTATTTTGGCTGTGAAAAGATATTATGGTAAATCAGCCCTGATCAGCATAAGCCAGACTGGATTGGCAAAATGGATTTGGTACTTTTATAAGCTTTTTGCCCAGGCAAAATCAGCTTTGAATCAAAAAGGTGTTAAAATATTCATAGAAAGCTGGTGTATCTGATTGTCAGCCCAAATTACGTTATTTAAAATGGTTCCATCTAATCTCCAAGGTTTATTCCAGTGAAAACTAGACCACCAGACAAATGCTGCAGCACCATGCCTTACTTACATTATATAATTCAACAAACGGAAAGTGAAAGAAGCAAATCTCATTTACCACCTATTTTCGTTCCGGATCAAGCAAGAGATCTGGAAATCTGAGGTTCAAGCCATCTCTGGCAGACAAACGCTTTACAGATCCCAGACTTCTGAGGATTCGTGCGTCCCTGAGCCTGAGTCCGTTTAGCCAAGGTCTTGTCTGAGCATTTCTCACATGTGAAAATCAATTTCAATGTTCCGTGTGATGAACAACGCCATGAGTCTGTGTTGTCACGGCCATATTTTTCACTCAGTTTGTCTTTTATTTTCACACTGCTGGCAGGAGAAGGCTCGGTATTTGGACGTTGTGATTTTTCATCCAGCTGTCAAAATGTTGTTTAAAATGACGGTTAAATATTTTTATACGCTGACAAAAGTCGTGCTAGGGTAGACTGCTTAATACAGAATGAAAAAACATGGATGGATGCAGCAGTAAGCATACACATAGATCAAACTGGTAGACGGAGAAAGAAAAAACATGAAAGGAGACAGACTACACCAGTTTTCTTTTACTGACCCACTACTATAGACTTTAAGATACTGTGGAACTCAGAAAGTGGCGACTACAGGGGATGTGGAACATAGGACACCACAGGACACTGCACTGACTTTCCCGTGTCCCCGACCAGGGTTAAGCGGATAAGAAAGTGAACTGATGAACTTATGCATGTTCCTAATCAGGTGACACAATGGCCAAATTCCCTCACCACCAATCATGTCCTAAGTAAGCTGGAGGGCACTAAACCTAGGAAGACTAAAACCTGGGTCCCTGCAGTGATGGATTACAGAAAAGTCTGTTGACCTTCATAAATCCGGCTATGTGGAAGCCTCCTCAGTTCAAACTGACTGCTTTAATCTTATTATGAGCTCTTATGTAGGATGTGATCAACTGGCGAATCCACTGAACAAACCATTTCATGAAGTTGTAGAGTCTGGAGTGTCTCCAATGTTTTACTCCTACATTTCCCAGACTGCCTTCTCTTCAACTAGCAAATAATTCTTGCTTTAGTATTCTTTAATATGCTATTGCTTGGTATTTAAAACAGACTTTGATAGCATAGAATATGCAATAAAGCATGCTGGACTGCCACCAACTGTTTTCCCACACAATATTACATTGCCTGGGGTTATTCCTACAAATTATTTCATAGAAGGCTTTCCTTTTATAAGCTTTCCACAAGGCTATTATGAGACATGATTAGATTGCCCAGCTCACCATGTCAAGCTAATCCCACCTGAACAGAGCTATACACAAACTACTCTAATAACACTAACAACACACGACTGTTAGCATTTGGACCACATTCAAGGACTACAAAACAAGGCGCGAGTAAGACAAACCAGACACGCGGACATTAATCAGGAGGAACAGGTGCTAGAAAGAATCAATAAAGCTAGACAAAGCAGACCTTGGGCGAAGTGAGACAAACAGGACACTAATGGGAAGTGGTCATGACAGTAAGTTGTGATTAAATTCAGGGTTTGTTTTACTTTCTGTTTGGTCCATAGTTCAGGTTCTGACTCAGGGATCATATTCAGTCTGTTTCAGAAAGAGCCAGCGTTCAGAATGAAATCTGGACATACCTGCAGTTTTAATTGACTCCAGTATTTAACATCACATCACCATTTCATTTTTCATCACCAAATCATACTTTTTAAGCCAGAAGCTGGAGTTTAAGTTTAAGATTCTTAACCACTTTATAAGCCATTTGCACAAGATTTTAAGGCCACTATTTAAATCAATTTCTCAATGGTTTTAAAACAGCCGTTTGAGGTTTGTGTAACACATTTACACCAGTTAACCATAGTTAGTTTCACCTTTTTTAAAACCTTTAAAGCACTGTTTTTATTTTGAAACCAGTTACTCACAGTTTTAACCACTTTAAAAACCACTTTAAAAGGAAAGTTTCTTCCAAATTCAAAATTCAATAGTCTTGTCAAGCACCGACACAGGAAATTTCACTCGCTATAACTCCTGTAAAATAAATGGCACAGTTATAAGATACAGCACAGTACATTACCAGGCATATATTATGTTGTACAATAGGGGCTAGTATTTATACACTTTCTTATGTTACACACAAGATCACATACAGTGGTGCTTGAAAGTTTGTGAACCCTTTAGAATTTTCTATATTTTTATTTAAAACGTCATCAGATTTTCACACAAGTCCTAAAAGTAGATAAAGAGAACCCAGTTAGACAAATGAGACAAAAATATTATACTTGGTCATTTATTGAGGAAAATGATCTAATATTACATATTAGTAAGTGGCAAAAGTATGTGAACCTTTGCTTTCAGTATCTGCTGTGACCCCCCTGTTGCAAGCAATAAATGCAGCAGCTAAACATTTCCTGTAGCTGTTTTGATCAGTCCTGCACACCGGCTTGGAGGAATTTTAGCACCATTCCTCCGTACAGAACAGCTTCAGCTCTGGGATGTTGGTGGGTTTCCTCCCACATTAGCCTGCTCACTTCAGGTCCTTCCCACAACATTTCCATGGGATTAAGGTCAGGAACTTTGACTTGGCCATTCCAAAACATGAACTTTCTTCTTCTGTAACCATTCTTTGGTAGAACGGCTTGTGTGCTTAGGGGGGGTGTCTTGCTGCATGACCCACCTTCCTCTTGAGATCAGTTCATGGACAGATGTCCTGACATTGTCCTTTAGAATTCTCTGATAGAATTCAAATTCATTGTTCCCTCAATGATGGCAAGCCGTCCTGGCCCAGATGCAGCAAAACAGGCCCAAACCGTGATACTAACTACCACCACCATGTTTCATAGATGGGATAAGTTCTTATGCGGAATGCAGTGTTTTCAAACATAACGCTTTTCTTTTAAACCAAAGTGTTCTATTTCAGTCTCATCCGTCCACAAAACATTCCTCCAATAGCCTTCTGGCTCGTCCACGTGATCTTTAGAAAAACTGCAGACGAGCAGCCAATGTTCTTTTTGGAGAGCAGTGGCTTTCTCCTTGCAAAACCTGCCATGCACACCATTGTTTGTTCAGTGTTCTTCTGATGGTGGACTCATGAACATTAACATCAGCCAATGTGAGAGAGGCCTTCAGTTGCTTAGAAGTTACCCTTGGTGTCCTTTATGACCTCGCCAACTATTACACGCCTTGCTCTTGGAGTGATCTTTGTTGGTCGACCACTCCTGGGGAGGGTAACAATGGTCTTGAATTTCCTCCATTTGGTACACAACTGTCCTGACTGTGGACTGGTGGAGTCCAAACTCCTTTAGAGATGGTTTTGTAACCTTTTCCAGCCTGACGAGCATCAACAACTCTATTTCTGAGGTCCTCAGAAATCTCCTTTGTTCATGCCATGATACACTTCCACAAACATGTGCTGTGAAGAGCAGACTTTGATAGATCCCTGTTCTTTAAATAAAACAGGGTGCCCCCTCACACCTGATTGTCATTCCATTGATTGAAAACACCGGACTCTAATTTCACCTTCAAATTAACTGCTAATCCTAGAGGTTTGCCACTCACTAATATGTAATATTGGATCATTTTCATCAATAAATAAATGTCCAAGTATAATATTTCTGTCTGATTTGTTTAACTGGGTTCTCTTTATCTACTTTTAGGACTTGTGATGATGTTTTAGGCCATATATATGCAGAAATATAGAAAATTCTGAAGGGTTCACAAGCTTTCAAGCACCACTGTATGTGCAAAACAAAAGTTATTTAATTATGTGTTCCTTTAAAACCAGCTTTCTTACTTTTAATGCTTATAACGCAATATTAATATGCATGCATGTTTATACTAGTGAAACTTTACTGCAATAACTGGGCACTTGTGATAGAATAGTGATGAAATCTGGGGCTTTACTCACCTGACTCAGCAGCATTTCTGCACTTTTCTACACACTGTGAGCTCCGAACTGTAGCTGTAGTGTTAACTTAATAAAGGGCTCTCGACAGTTCTGTGCCTATTTTACTAATATTAATCATATTGCTTCTTTCTGTTAAGTCTACATGTCCACCACGTCCTTAATGAGCATGTGCGTTCACTCCTAGCATTGTGTGTTTCAGGTCAGGAGTGCTGATGATGCATTCTTCAGGATGATGCTTGGAGCTTTGTTTTCTGTCGGCTGCTAAATGAAGCATTCAGTCTGATTATTCAGACCCTTTGCGATATGGAGTTTTTCCTCCGCTTTTCCTGTTTTGAACTTGTTTCTGTATGCATCAGAGCTGTCAGAGCGACGCCTCCACACATCCACATCATCCACGCGCCCGCCACCACACTTCAGATCGCCCATCAATGTCTAGAAGATTGCCTGTCAGAGTTCCAGCTCGGCGAATCCTCCGAGCTGATTTGCATGCGTGTGGAGATAACACACGAGCCTGATACGAAACGTCACGACAACTCTAAAGCAGCTGATAGTTTATGCAAACTGATCTAAGCTACTCGTGCATGATATCAGAAGTGCGAATTCCCGCTCTGAGCGAATGCAGCACTCGCCCGGATGATGGTATGGCCTTTGCTTCCTTGCTTGTGATGGATTTTCCAGCCAGCTGTGTAAATTCTTTCACTTGGGTCATTATTGTGATGTATCACGTGCTTGTGACAGTGGTCTGAAGGACTCCGAGCTGGAGAGAATTAAGGCATCCAATCTAAGATGTGACCGAGATAACACCAACACAGCACTAATGTCAGCCTTCGTCAGACTGAGCTTGGGTTTGCTCAGGGCCAGTACAGATGCCACCGGTGCAAGTCACCATTAATGTCACTTGCATGCTAGAGGTCAAGACTGAAGTGACAGGAAGAGTGGTGTCATGTTATTGTAGGTGTCCTTTATGTTCAGGTGAGCTAAGATGTTCCTGTTCCCATCCAAATGGATACATGGGTGATCATTTGGATGGATATATGGATGGATGTTTGGATGTATTGTTATATGGTTGGATGGTTGGTTGAATGGATGGATGGTCTTTGGGATGAATGGATGAATGGTGAAATAGATGGTCGGATGGATGGACAGATGGATGGTTATCCAAATGGATTGATGAATGGTCAGTCATATGAATGGATGGATAAATAATTACTTGTCAGTCACATGGATCTGGTTTTATGTTATTTTTTGTTTTTGTTGTGTGTTACAGTGAGAGAGTGGGAGAAAGATGGATGGGTATATGGATGGTTGGATGGATGGGTGATTGGATGGGTGGTCTAATGGTTGTATAGATGGAAGGATATTTGGGGGGATGTTTGGATGTATTGTTGGA
The DNA here is from genome assembly GCA_025084515.1 of Ancistrus triradiatus. Classification (NCBI taxonomy): domain Eukaryota; kingdom Metazoa; phylum Chordata; class Actinopteri; order Siluriformes; family Loricariidae; genus Ancistrus; species Ancistrus triradiatus. Next base: position 227,478 of record JAJAGP010000800.1, on the reverse strand, counting down.
TAGGTGGTTTTTGGGATGAATGGATGAATGGTGGAACAGATGGTAGGATGGATGGATAGATGAATGAATGGATGGATGGGTGGTTTTTGGGATGAATGGAAGAATGGATGGATAGATGGTTTGTCCAAATGGATGAATGGCCAGTCATATGAATTGATCAATGGATAAAGAATTGTTAGTGAGAGGAATGAATGGAAACTTTTAGGGTCAATTAATGGATGGTTGAATGATGTCTGGATGGATGTTTGGTTTTATGTTATTTTATTTGCCTATTGAACAGTGAGAGAGAAGGGCAGAGAGAGATGGGTGGATGAATGTATGGTGGGATGGATGGGCGATTACATACATGGTTGGGTGGTCTAATTGTTGCATAGATGGATGGACATTTGGATTGATGTTTGGATGTATTGTTGGACGTATGGATGGTTATTCAAATGGATGGCTTGGTTGTCCTTGGGATGAATGGATGAATGGTGGAACAAGATAGTCGGAAGGCAGGATGGATGGATGATGGACGGTTTTCCAAATGGATGGGTGGATGGTCATATGAATGGATAGATCATGATAATTTCTTGTTGGTCAGATGAATGCAACTCTCAGGAGTCAAATGGATTTATGGTTGTTTTTATGTTGTTTTATTTGTTTGTTGGAGGAGAGATGGAGTGATGGATGCATGGATGTTCTAATGGATGGGTGATTGTAGATGGATGGATACTTGAATGGATTATTGGGCAGTTGAATGGTTGGATAAATAGATGGTTAAATGGATGGAAGGATGGGTGGTTGGTTGGATGGATGGACGGATGGCTTAATAGAAAGAAGGATTGGTGGTTGGATGGTTGGTTAGTTGGATGGATGAATGGATGGGTGGATGGCTAGTCAGATAGACTGTTGAATGGATTGGTGGTAATTTGTGTCGATATATGGGTAAATGAGTGGTTAGATGCATGGATAGTCGGATGGATAAGTGGTCTGTTGGTTGTATAGATGGGTGAATATTTGAAAGGATTGTGGTATGGTTGTGTGGATGGATATATAGATGGTTGGATGGATTGTAGGATGGTTATCAAAATTGATGGATGGGGGATCTATTAGGTGGATAGATGGATGCATGAATTCTTAGTCAGATAGATGAATGGAAAGATGGGTGGTTAGATGGATGATAGTGAGAGAGAGAGAGAGAGAGAGAGAGAGAGGGGGGGGGGGGGGGGGGGGGGGGTCAGATGGATGAGTGATTGGATGGTTGGGTGGTATGACAATGGTATAGATGGATGGATATTTGGATGGATTATTGGGCAGTTGAATGGTTGGATGGATGGATGGATGGATAGTCAAATAGATTGTTGAATTGACTGGTGATCATTTGGGTGGATAAATGGATAAATCTGGATTAATTTGTGTAATGTGTGAGTGTGAGCGAGTCTGTGTGAGTATTACTCAGTTTGCACATTTTGATAAATGCAAGCCCTTAGTAAATCTGCATCAAACAGTATTCATTTGCTTAAGTAGTCGAATAGATTTTACTCCAACATAAAGAAATAAAGAATTATTGCTATAAATGAAGGAACTAATTAAGGCATAATATGTGCTGCTCTCATAACACAGGAGTTAATTCTAACAAATTATTCCTTATGTAAGCTCAGTTTTCTTCACACAAACCTATTCCAGTGTGAACTGTGTCATTAATGTCAGCAACGTCTGCAGCAATGTGTCAGTAATTCAGTTCAACAATTTGCATTTCCATTAGATAATATAATATAATGCAATATTAATGCAGAGTCTGTAACATTCCAGTCAGTTTGAGAGTGTAGCATGTTAGTGTGTCTGCAGGCCAGCTTATTGAGAGAGGTCAAACTTAAACCTTCTGGTTCCTTATTTCACAGACATCACCAATTTAACCTTCAAAATAATAATGAATTGGGGCAACCACTGGGGGAATCAGCGTTTTTGTGTTTATGGGATGGAATCTCCATAAACACAGTGACAGGAGAAAGGGTTGTATGAATTGGAATGCCAACGGTGAGCCAAAGCTTACTGTCCAGCATCAATGTCTGACCTCACAGTCATGTTCTAAAATCTAAAGTGAAGCCTGAGGCAAAGGTGGAGACAAACTCCATGCTAATAGCCATGTTTTGGATGTTATATTTGGATGTCAACACACTTTTGGCAATATTATGTACATTACTTTGTATTTTCCAAGCTGCGTTTGTGACTTCAGCATATAGATACAATAAAAATAGTTTCTAAGCCATGCAGGCAACATTCTTACCCAGTTTAACCATGTTGACATTCCAGTGGAGTTAAGCAAGCAAGAGCAGTGCTATGCAAACACAACTCTCTTACTAAAGGGTCACTAAAAATGAAGAAAGCTCACACTATGGAGACTTTTCCTTCCTTAAAGCAAGGGTTTTATGCTTCCATAATGCATCTACATCATTATGATCAATACTGGTGTCTGTATACTTGTTTCTATGCACCTGTTATCATTACATGATTCCCATGCACTTTTGGTATTTGCATTTGTATTAATGTTCTTTTCTTGATATGCACAACAATGAAACACCTGCATTGTGCTCCTTGTACAACAGCTCGATAGTTCTCAAATCCAGATAATGCGTACAATGATTTGCAATTATTATCAATTAAAAGCAGAGAATGCCTTTCTTGTCTGTTTGAAATTGCAAGACTGTGCTTCTCTTCTCTTTTCTCTTACATCGAATTTCCCATTTTGATTTATATCTTGACACACCCAGTGTCATTGGTGCTTTGTAGCTGTTAGCCAGTTGATAAAAGTGACTGCTATTCTGGGCTGATGGTGTGGTTTGAGGGCTGTGTATATGTAGCTTATCAGAGTTTGTGCCATGTAAGTGCCAATGTTATCAGCGATTTTAGTCACAGTCATCCACAGATTGGTAATTTATACCTAACTGAGAAAAAATGGAATACAATGTAGGTGGAGTTTTATTCTGTACACTTTAAAATGCTTTCTAAGCTTGTTACCTTCTTGTTACATTAAGTTGAAAAGGGACATTAATAGGTTCTTCTAACACTAACATTAATTTAGGCACTTGGGTGGCACAGTGGAACTTCTGACAGGGGCCACTAGGGGCAGCAGGCATGTATACTGATTTACGTGGCCTAAACACAGATTTCAAGCCAGCTCTGCACCACTGCCTCTTGACCAGAATGGGCAACAGAGGGCTGTAGTGCAAGCTTGTGCCATGCATTTGAACTACATTTCCCAGAAGCAACTTTGCAGTCATGCGGCATTAACACGTTCAGCATTAACAGACTGTACTTTCTCTTAAAGAGCTGCACCTGGTTGATTTAAACTGGCCAAGAGCTAGTGTTCAGTTTCTTTATATGAGATGCTGCCGGTAAATGGTATGATTGTGTGCATGGCTGTGGAAGAAGGACATTTGTTTTGATTTAGCCAAGAGCTAGTACCAGCAGTTTCTTTATATGAGATGCTAATGGTAAATGTTATGATTGTGTGTGTGGGAAAGAAAGAAAGAAAGAAAGAAAGAAAACACAAAAAAGAAAGAATGTAATGTATAAAGAAACTAGGAACTTGATCTAGGAGAGTCATGAGAAGAGAGAATATTTCTGAGAATAGATAAAAGTTAAAGGAAGTAAAGTTTGACAAGGTGAAAGGAGAGCTGAGAAAAATAAAGAGCTCTGAGGACAAAATAAAGTGGGTTCAGAAAGCCAAATTCACAAAACAAAGTTTTTAAAGGAAGCTTATAGGAAGAAAGATGCTCTGAATACAGAGACCTTGGAAGTAAACAGAATTTAAATTGCCTATCCTGAATTTTAAAATTAAATATACATTAACACAAATAGCTAACAATACCAACATAGGGTTTCTACTGCTTATCCCTATGTTATTTATTTATTTATTTTTGTTTTTAATTCAGCCAATTTTGTTGCATTGCTACAAATGGCTAATATTTCTTTTTACGTTGAATTGTAAACCTTTACAGATTTTTAGAGATGCGTAATTTATAGACATGTCAACATTTCATCTTAGAAAATCTGATACTAAGTTGTACGTTGTGCTTTTTTATTAATTGCTTCTCTGCTTTTACTGTTCCTGCTAATCGGGAGTTTGAGCAGTTATATCTAGAGGTCAAAAATCCAGTGTCCCTGAACTGTCAATATTTCCATTCACTATAAAAAGCCAGGGTCTCCTCGTCTGCTGACATGAGGTGAGATGTTCAAAGTGAAGCACTTTGAACGTAATAGAGGAGCGAGAATCCTGAGTAGCATTTGGATCAATAATCAATACAGGGCTTACAGTCTGAAAAACACCTCTACCTCAGAAAGGTTCGGCTTAAAGCAGAGACCTTGAGATGAAATGCGGTTGCTTTATGACCTTGTGCTCCTTTGTTAGCTTTGGAGACTCGTTTAGGTGCTTTGGGAAAGAAAGACGTATGAGTTTTGAGAATAAGACACTGTCATTGTCATTTTCTTCAGTAAAGGTACCGCTGGGTTTTCAATTCAAACAACAGAAAACCTAGTTTATCTTTTTGTGCTGCTTAGTCTTGAATTGTATTTTATTTTCATCAGTATCTTCACATTCATTCTCACCTGACAGTATCATTAATCAAATCCGTTGAATGAGCCGTGTCTGCACTGGCGTGCCTCATGGCATGTCATTTCTGATTTAACAAGACACAGCACTGTAGGCCAAGTTAACAATGAAGTATGTACAGTAGTACAGCATAAGAAGGGTAGTAATTTTTTTAAATATTATATTTGACTACAGGAGATTACAGGAATTCATTATTTAAGCTTATAAAGTTCTCCTTGGTTCTCCTCAACCAGCACCAACTCGAACAATCCCATTCCAAAACACTCTCCTGACCACATCTCTGGACTCTGATTCGCCAGCCTATTAAGACCCACACTTCTCATTCTCGCAGGACTTTTAAGCCCTCAGTTATCTTCCCTCCTCACTAAGTCACGTTTCTACCGTGTCTCTCTGAGAGTTGTTGTTTGTCCCTCTTGCTCCCAATATCTTCCTGCTTCACTCTGTTTTTGCTTTGCCCTTCTGGATTTATTGCTCTCTGTATTGTTGCTGGTTTTTGCCTTATTGGACTACGTCTATGTCTGTGTTTTTTCTACCTCTGCTGCTTTCTATATAATACAATCCGCAAAACGCCATCTCCCTGTGCTCATCTCTGCTCGCTCCCCAGTGTGACACAAGTTTGCATCCCAATAAGAATCCCTATAAGTCTGACAGTATATTAGCCAAGAGTGATGTTAGGCAACCACAGCTGTGCTTTTTTATTGTTTAGAAGCCTAGTCTTAGACAGGGACAGAAACAGAAAGGAGCTAACATGAAAAGAAACGTCTCTGCTAATAGAAATCAAGATCAAAGTATGGCTGTTGTAATACCTCCAATCAAAGCATATATTGTATAACACCTCCACACCTCTGGAGGGCGACCGTCTATAAATATTGCATTTGATCACGTGACGCAAACACTCAGTGGCTCACTCACTGCAGAAACTGACCTTTCACGAGGCCCCAGTCCATCGCAGGAAACATAATCTTCCTAAAATAAATGAATTAGTGAAGTGATTCATGGAAGATGTGTTCATGGAAGTATGTCAAGATGAAGTAAGATCCTTAAAGTTGGAGTGGCAACAAAATAATGATAAACTGTGATAATCATGGCTTTCTATATTCATTGTGAGTTAGCCATTTTCACACACACATTACATTTACATTTACAGCATTTAGCAGACGCCCTTATCCAGAGCGACTTACAATTGGTACCGTCTTACAGTCCAAGCAATTGTGGGTAAAGGGCCTTGCTCAAGGACCCAACAGTGGCAGCTTGGCAGAGGTGGGAATTGAACCCTGGACCTTCTGGTCCATGGTCCAGTACCTTACCCTACGCTAGGCTACCACAGTCCTACACAAAAAACATGTTTGAAGAATTCTGCCAGTCTGAGCTGTACCATCAAGGACCATCTCCTTTTATTATTACTATTATTGTAGTGTTTCATCCTTTTTTCAGTGACAGATGTGTGAATGCAACTTACAATCTTGCCCTCAATTTGCACTTTACTGCATTAATGTTTTTCCTTACTTCTTGGATTATTGTACTCCTCTGAAATGTTAATGAATTCAACCTTTGGAAGCATCAGCACTTTCGGAGGAAAGCTTTGTCAGACTGTTCCCCAATGAACATTTCCTAAACCAGCACAAATACGTTATATTACCTTTTTATGGTCGTATTTGTATTTGATAAACCCTCCAGTGGTGACTGGTGGTTTTTAAAATAGGGGAAGCATGTTTCTTGTTTATATATATATATAAAGCATAGTGCAAAAGTCATAGGCCACTATTAGATTTGTTGTTTTAGCAATAGTATTATTATGCTAAAAAACATTCCCAGTCAGGTGCCTTTCAGAAGGAGCGGCATGATGAATTAAAACCTGTCTGCATTTTTCAGCATCCGTGATCCCATCACTTAGGACAGTATCGCCAACACCACTGAAAGAAATGCAGCCCCAAAGTAGGAGACGTTTCACTGAAGGCTGCAAACATGCAAACACTCCTGTCTCGCCAACTATTACTTGGATTTGTCACTCCAAAATACTCTTTTCCGATTGTGGCATAAGATTTTTGTACAGTACTATATATGAGACTTCATTAGTACAGGGCTAGATGCCCTTTTGCCTTCCGAACTGCCTAAATTCTTCAGATGGCCTCCACAGTCACCAGATCTCAATCCAATAGAGCACCTTTGGGATTTGGTGGAACAGGAGATTCCCATGATGGAAGTGCAGCAGACATATTTGCAGCTGATGCTATCATGTATGGACCAAAAACTCTGATGAAACCTTGTTGAATCTATGCCATGAAGAGTTCAGGCAGTTCTGAAGGCAGAAGGGGTCTATAATAGCAAGGTGTCCCTAATAGGTGTACTCGGAGACACACAGACTTCAGTGAGTGTCCATTAGCCATGTGTCGGGGACTTCTGAGGAGCACACGCTTCACTGTTTAATGAATGAACAGCATGACACTGCCATGAGATATTTAATCATTTGAATTCCACCCAGATTAGTGAATAATGTAGTCACTTTGGTAAACATTTTGATCGACGCATTTTAATGAAACTGGAGCTCGAGGAAGGCCTGTGTAGTCTTAGAGCAATCGCCTGTGAAACCCACTCATAAACGGAAATGGCGCTCGGCCTACTTCATGAGACAGTGCCATTTTTGTGTTATTGCTCCATAATATCATTCACATTTACAGCATTTAGCACCCTTATCCAGAGAGACTTACAGAAGGGCTTTATGTTGTTATTAGTCGACATCCCACAAGCTGGTACAAGTAAGCAAAATGCCCAAGAACACAATTCAACTAAAACTCTATTAGTATTTAATGTAGGGAAAGAAAGTAATCTTTAGGTAACGTTTTAGTTATTTTTTTAAATATGTAAGTGCAGTTTCAGTCTTAAGTGCTTAATGAAGACGTGAAGACCCAAGACAAGAGACCCAAACATCCAGTGGAAGTCCATTCCTTCGCAGTCTTGATGCTTGTCTTTAATCTTGTGTGGCAGGTCCAAGCTTGTGTCTCGAAGGCTATGAGGGACCGAGCAGGGTTTGATTAGAGCCTATAGGTAAGCAGGAGCTGGTCCATTTTTGGCTTTGTAGGCGAGCAGGAGTGTTTTGAATCTGACGCTGGCGGCTACAGGGAGCCAGCGAAGAGAGCACAGCAATGGGGTGACATGGGAAAACTTGGGTAAATTGAAAACCAGGCGTGCTGCTGCATTCGGAATCAGTTGCAGGGTCTGATTGTATGCATGGGAAAACCAGCCAGGAGAGCACTGCAGTAATCTAGTTTACAACAAGAGACTGGACAAGGAAGGGTCGAATTCTCCTGATGTTGTAGAGGAGATATCTGCATGACTGAGCAGAGAAACTCAAAGTGTACTCCAAGGTTATATCGTAGTTTCTGGAATACTGTGTGTGTTAATTGCTTTGCTGACTAGTAAGATTCGAAACCTATTGGCAGCTTATTAGAACCGATCCAAACTGAGGTTGGCTGAGATGTTCAATATCTGCAGCACATCTTCTGAAGTGTTAAACAAGATATAGCGCGAGAGAGACAGAGAGTGAGAGCGAGGCGAAATTGATGTCCTTTGATAAACCGCACCACTGTCTAATGTTGCTGAATTCGGCATTCACAGCAGAGTAATGCTCAGCTTTCTCGAAATGAAGTGTCGCCTTTAATCCGCCGACACTTAAAACAGCCGATAAATAAAGAAATAAACACGAACATATTGAACAGATGTACTGGAAACACGCCAAATCTAGAGCCATCTGTCATTATGCGCAGTAGTTTGTCCCTGCAGCTTTTTTTTTTCAGCACTCAGGAAAATAATGATTACTCACCGCAGACTTGAAGCTCAATAGCATTTTTGAAATGAAAGAACTTAGCCTTTATGTGGACAGAACGTGGGAATTGAAATGGCAGATTTAACAGAATGATTATAGAGGACACGCACAACGTCTGTCTGTATGTTGCATTACTAAATAGAAAATGCATTAATGCAGATAAAGGTATTGATAACTGTCCTGAAATTCTGATACCAGGGGCGTCATCAGGGCCACTAAAAAGTCAATTTTATTCCGGATTGCTGAGCAGAACTACAGGAGACATTTCACTACATTTCCCATAATGCCCCATTTTTTTCCAAAAGCTAGAGTGACTAACATTTACAGCATTTAGCAGACGCCCTTATCCAGAGCGACTTACAATTGATACAGTCTTACAATCCAAGCAATTGTGGGTTAAGGGTCTTGCTCAAGGACCCAACAGTGGCAGCTTGGCAGAGGTGTGATTTGAACCCTGGACCTTCTGGCGCAGAGTCCAGTACCTTAACCACGAGGCTACCACAGTCCCACTAACACTTTCAATTGGAGCCAGTTTCTTTCGTTTCTTTCGCATGGAGTAGTAGACATCTGCAAATATTTTAGCCACTTTCTCTTTTAGCACAGTTTTCCCCCTATGACTGATTGGCAATCTGGTACAGCTTGCCCCCCTCTATAGAAACACCCCTGTCCGATACCATGTGATGTTAGTCCAGTATAAGTTTGTGGATTTAAATGCAGATAAGAAAGAAACAGCAGCTATATGTAAGGAGAACTTCAGACTGGGAAATTTTCTCAAGGTTTAGGCCAACACTGTGCTCATTAAAACTACACCACAAAAGCAATGCAGGTTATGTAGAAGACAGTAGAACCATATTACCCCATCTAAAGATCTTTTAAACTAGAACCTCAACCAGCCAATTACAGCTCCAATCAGATACGACCTTCCACAGACCTTCCGATTATCTGAATCAGAAGGTGAGCTCCGGGTTAGCCCCAGCGTTAACCATGGGAATCGAAGAAGTTCTGATGTGAAACCCACTAACCCCCTTTTTCTCCATTCCCCCCGCTTTAAAATCGATTTATAGAAGGTGGCTGAAATGTTGTGGAACAGATGGATCCAGTCATTGTCAATACGAGTAATGGTGGTACCTTCTAAAAGAAAGTAACAGGTAGATAATAAATTGGCAATTGAGTGTAAATGGCGAGCTTGCTCAGGCTCCGGATCGGACTAATTTCAATTCACAGAGCATGGCAACGGAAAAAAGTGTTTAATTCACGCACCTCAGGAGTTATCGAAATGCTGGGCGTAGTCAGCCGCCCTGAAAATTAATTTTTTCCCTACTTTCTATTGAGTTATTGACCCGGAATTGACAAACATTATTAGTGTTTCATATTCAAAAACAGGTAGAACTGTTGTAGTTAATTCACACATCATTTCATTTCACCGCAAAACTCATTACACAGGATGTCTCATGAGCTCAGCAGACAAAAAATAAACCTAGTTTATGCTTTCCACAGAAGAACACCTGACTGGAACTTCTAAAAACCCAAAGGTTGAGACCGGTCTGGGCTCAGTTCTAAAGGCTCTGGACGATAATCAAAAAGATATGAGGCCTACTCCCAGTTCTACCCCCGTTAACACTGTTTGATTAGTGCTGGGTGACATTACCAAGAAGTTGTTATCAGCTTTTTTTTTTAAAGATTATTCCGGTTTCATGGTACATCAGTATATTATTTAATTTATTTATGTATTTATTTATTTTTGCGTCAGGCATGACTGGGCTTATGTCACGCCCGCCGGCCGCCCGGCTCGTCGCACCTGCTGATCACGCACACCTGTTCCTCACCAGTTCGTCCCTGTCGTGTCTGTCTTCTGTTAATAAAACCACCTCACCAGCCAGTGGCCTGCGTTTGTCTCCTGCTTCCAGCCTAGCGTTACAGTTGAATCCGCCGATATGGAGACAGCGGCTTACTGGCTCTGGCCGCGAGCCTACCGAAGGACGGTGGCTCGCCAACTTCCGTGCCCGGCTTGGGGAGGCGGCTGCCAGGACGCGGAGGTCGTTGCTGTTGAATTTCGACGCGCTTATCCGCTGGCTCAACGGGCTCGCCCTGCGTCTCTCACCGCCGTTTTCCGTTCCTCCCTCGCGGCGGACCTCCCCACCTCCGTTCAGCCTACTGTCGGCGACCTGCTCGCCAGCCTACCCTCCCCGTAGGCTCCTCCGATCGCCAGCCTACCGTCGGCGACCCCGCTCGCCAGCCTCCCGTCGGCGACCCCGCTCGCCAGCTCCCGTCGGCGACCCCGCTCGCCAGCCTCCCGTCGGCGGCCCCGCTCGCCAGCCTCACGTCGGCGACCTCGCTCGCCAGCCTCCCGTCGGCGCCACCCGCTCGCCAGCCTCCCGTCGGCGACCTCGCTCGCCAGCCTCCCGTCGGCGACCCCCCGCTCGCCAGCCCTGCACTCCGCGTCTCCGCACGCCGGCTTCTGCCTGGCTTCTTGGCTTCTCCCTTCCGGCCAGCGTCCTCTCTCGCTGGTGTCCGCCCGGCGTCTCTGCTCGCCAGCCGCCCGATTGCTGGCAGTCTCCTCCGGGGGTCCGCCCTGCGAGGGAACCCCCAGGAACCGCACGCGGGGATTCTTTCTTGGAGTCCTAGCTCCTACTCGGACTCCGTGGGGGGGGGGGGCTCTGTCACGCCCGTCCGGCCGCCCGGCTCGTCGCACCTGCTGATCACGCGCACCTGTTCCTCAATTTCCCACGTCATTCCTACACTATTTAAACCTTCACTCAGTTCACTCTCCCTGCGGATTCGCGATGTTCCTACCCTGCCTCACCAGTTCGTCCCTGTCATGTCTGTCTTCTGTTTAATACAAAACCCACCTCACCAGCCAGTGGCCCTTGCGTTTGTCTCCTGCTTCCAGCCTAGCGTTACAGCTTTTAAATAGGTTTGTAGCTTATTCTACTATACAGGAGTACATATAATATTTAAAAAAAAATAATCATGTATATAATGAACGCGCTTGATTACTATAAGGTTTACTTCTCCCCACAAAATTACAAGATATACCGAAGATACATTGTATTTCCGCCCCGGTAAGACGTACTTCAAATCCAGGGTTTTAATCATTGCTCTGAACTCTGTTCTCTTTACTGGATTGTTTACTGTGTTTCATAATGTCGCTGCACCGCACCGAAAATCCCTCTTCAAGCGATATCTGAGCCTTTGGCTTCACTGTTTCACTGGCACTACCGGTTGACAGCATTGAATCTGATCGCATACCCTTCAGTTATTCCAATAGTTTTCTGCTGAGGGGGTGGGAGTTTGTTGCTAGAGTTACCACCAGCGGTTTGATAAATGTTTTTAGAACCAAAATACTTCCACTGCAGACACAGCTCCTTTCTTGGGTACAAGTTCTTCTTTCAGCTCTAGTACCGGAGCATCTCTAGCTGTTAACAGCCTGTCCGCTGTGCTATGCTATGCTGTATGTTATGCTAAGTGGGTAGTAAACATGCCGTTGTAAGATGTGAACGCTTATCTGTTGTGCCCAACAAGCTAGTGTTTATCAAACAACTTGTCCATCACTGTTTTGGTGCATTACACTGTGTTTAGCTGCTTTCTTATTGTGGAGAGAGCTTTGTGTGATACTGCGCGACTTATGTTACAGAGCTCTTCTCTTCACTTAGTAGTTAATGAAAAAATGAATGTGTGTTTCATATGCTCTTGTCCATGCGCCTATGCCATCTAAGTCGAGCATTAGCGAGATCCACCCACACCTATTCACACTTTTTACTGGCCGTTCGCTGCTGAACTAGATGGTGATTTTGCAGAAATCCAGTATAATAGAAGCGAAAACCAGAATGAATCTGAATCACCAGATGTACAGACATTTCACTCACAAGTCATTTTTATTGTATTTGTATCGCGCTTTTTACAGCAGATCATTATGTCGAAGTGGCTTTACAAATATTTAGGCACAGCAAGCCTAGGGCAAGAGTGGCAAGGAAAAATCCTCTAAATGTTATAAGATAGAATCATTAATTAAGAATCAAAAAGGTTTTTGTTCAAAGTCCAAATTGTTCTAATAAAGAAGCATTCCAATTCCTGTGTAGAATATATTATGTATAATCTTAAGCTTAAGCTTATATATAATAAATAAAATTATAAATATACATTTGCTCTCCACAGATTATAAGACACACATACAGTACTGTGCAAAAGTTTTAGGCCACCATTAGATTGGATACTTCATTGGTTTAACCATGGTATAATGACCATTTATAACTGTTTCTAGCCTCATTACTATGAGAGGATACAACCAGAAAATATGGCTACAGTGAAAGTATTTAGTGTGACCTCCCCTTACACTTGAGCAATAGCAGCATCATTGGGATGCCATGTTGTGGGCAGCCGAGCATAGTGTGAGTAGACCCTGGGTGGGTGGTTTGGAGGGTTGTGAGGGGGAGTTAAAGTTTGCCTGGAGGAATAAACTGTTTAGGTGCCATGTGGTGCCAGTTTTGATGGAGCAATAACTCTTTTCAGAAGGGAGTTTTTAAAATAAATGGTTGGATGGATATGACAGTGTTCCTGACCCTTGCCTTGCAGTGATTTAACCGAGTTGTTTCTGGCAAGTCAGTCTCCTCACCATCCTAACAATCTGTGGCAGGCTGAGGCTTTACCAGACCAAACCACAGTGGTATGGATGATGTCAGGATGCCTTTCACAGTGCATCTGTAGAACTGACTGGTAGCGAAAGGGAAAGATCTTTTGGGGAGCCCTTTTTGACGATGCCGATGTCCCATTTTAAGGTCACTGGAGATGGTGGTGCCCAGTAATTTAAAGGACTCTTCCTCCCTCACGGCTGGGTTATTTATTGTAAGAGGTTGGACGGGGAGTGTGTTCTTTCGAAAATCGATCCTCATCTCTACTGTTGTTTTTTGTGCACTTAGCTCCAAGTTGTTATCGGAGCACCACAGAGCTGCCTCGTTCCTGTAGGCAGACTCATCACCGTTACTGATGCGAACCGTCTGGGTGAAGTCATCAGCAAACTCGATCAGTTTGACAGAGGGGTCGGTGGAGATGCATTCATTTGAGTACAGAGAGTAGCAGAGTAAACATCGCTGTGGAACACCTGTGCTGATGGACTGTGTGTTAGGTATAAAGGATCTCATCCGGACATACTGTCTGCTGACTGTTTGGAAATCAGTGTTCACAGGTATCAGGGGCGGCGTTGAGATGTGCCGGTTTGTTGTGGAGCCATTTTGGTAGAACAGTGTTGATTATAGAATTAAAGTCCACAAATGGGATGTTGGCATAATTACCAGGAGTGTCCAGGTGATCTCCCACTCTATAATTAGCTCTGTAGGTCCAGATTCCTCCTTTCATACCCCATGATGGGTTTCAGTGGTCTCCAACCTGCAAGTGAATGTTGATTAGCAAATACTTCTCATTTTTGTTTGGCAGCAGGAAACTTCTCCGTGAGCCTGCTCTTTATGGTGTGGAGCACTTTAGTAATCCATGACATGTTGTTGCTAAATTTCACCAGTTTTAGTGGGGTTGCACGTTTGCTCGCAGAAGAAGATGGATAGACAAACAGTGTTTGTATTTGAGACTCTAGAATCGTGGTAAGCTTGACAAGATTGGAGCAGGTTTAATCCTTCTAAGAATGTTCCCATACTAGTCCTGAATGGTTTGTGGTGGGACGCTGGACAGAAATCCAAGAAGAAAAGCAGCCAGTTCTTTGACATCCAGGGTGCTTGGCTTTATTTCAGTATTCATCAATCCACTCGTGAATCATTGTAGCAGTATGTACTATGGGATTATCATCCTAGAATTATGGAACCCTAATCAGGAATGAGTGTTTGCACCATAGAGTGCAGCTGCTCCCATTAAATTGGCACATTGGCTGGCTGTTCTACAACCATGAAAAGCAATCACTGAATCTTGTGATTTTTAGGACTTGCTGCCAGTAGGCACGACTTTTCCTGTTGGCTGCAGACTTTGGCTTCTCTGAACAGAAATCCAACCAGATATCCAGTGGGGGCCAAGAGTCTTAGAACACTAGTGAAAATGTTTGTTTGGGTCTTTATGGAGAAGGATTCCTTCTGTAAATGACCAAAAGCACACCTCATGGTACTGCAACCACTACATAAAGCACAAAGATGAGCAAAACAGAAGCACTTTCTCTACTGGTCTAAGACTTTTGGCAGCCACTGTTTGGCTTTTTCAATCGAGTATCACCTTTGTTTAGTGCTCAGGGTTCCATGTTTGTTTCATAACACCATCTATACTCGCCGTCCTTTGTTATACAGAGTGCTGTCATGGATTGTAGTTTTGTGGAGCCCATTTTTGTTGAGGCTGGCTCACAGAGGTGCTACTGTACTTTTGGAGCTTTTAACAGCCATGCTATTATGTGTCCATCTGCCCCTGTCAGTGAGCTTCCACTTCAGCTGTCTGTGTTTGCCAAAGCTGCATGTTCATTTTTGAGACAGTTTTTGTAACTGCATCAACTACATTGAGGCATCCACTACAGTGCCTGTAGAAAATCATGAAAAACATTGAAAAACATTATTTGTCTTGTAGCCTGAAATCAAAATCCATTAAATTCTGTTTTTGCTGCTTTATTTACACATTTCGCCTTGTATCATTCAAATAACAAGAGCAAAGGCAGCTTTTCATTGATCACATCAGCCTAAGTTATTACTTCGTAGATCAAGGCTTTTCTTTAATTACAGCCAGTTTGGATCTGGTTTCCACCAGCACACCTATAGTGCTGTGCAAAGGTCTTAGGCCACCAATAGATTTATTAGATTTGGCCCCAAAAAATTCAGAATTGGATTCATCACTCCATAATACCCTTGTCCACTGATCTTCACCCCAATTTTCTTCCGAAAAAGTGGTTTCTTAGTTACTATTCTCCCGACAAGACCATTCCTGATCAAGCTTCTTCTGAAGGTAGAAGGGTCAACTTGGCATCCCAAAGAAGGGGAGTAAATACTTGCCACTGTTGCTTATGGAAGCTGTTTTTCAGAATTGTTTTTAGTTTTTTAAAACTGTATACAAATTGGATTCTCTGGTTGTATTCCAATAAAGAGGCAGTCACATTTAATCCATCTTATTTAGCTCAGGGCTCTGACTTGGCGACTCAAGGACGTTCAGCTTTCTATCATTAAGCCACTGCTTTGTCATGAGAAGCATAAACGAGATCACCCTGCTATACCTGTGTGTAAAGCTTGTGAGGCCTCTTGGTAGCTTCTCCCGATGATGACAAGGTGTTGGTAATGCCCTGAACAGAATAAATTCTCTATAAAGTCTCATTCTGTTATGAATTATCTGATACCAAGCACTACCAGCAGTGGAGTCCTCAAGGAACAGCTGGTTTTACTCTGAAGTAATCACGGGCACTTGAGATAATGTCACTCTAAAAGGGCCGATCGCTTATCCGAAGCAGGTGTTTTACTAATTAAATTTTAATTGATTTGATTTAAGAAAAAAATTCCCATTAATGTTGGGAGTTATAGTGTGTAAATACAGCTGGAAAAGTTTGATTAATTTTAATTTTCATGCTCTAATAAAGGTAAGGATTTCAACAGGCTGTGATCATTTTCTCCAGGCTCTGGATTTTGCCTCTCTTGAAAGTCTGGAAGTTTCTTCACGTCACGTTGCTTTGAAATCTCACACACAGCTGATACATGCAGTCAAAGTAATATAAGTCACTTGTGCAGCTGGGTTAGTGCAGCTCAGTTTCAAGTGGTGTTTTCATTGCTTTGTCCATCCCGTATATGTCGGGTCTATAACCCAGGATAAAGCACAAGAAGGTCAAGGCAGAGCAGGAGCCTTATTTCAGGACACATGAAAGAAAAACCAGAGGGAGAGATAGTGGTGGATTTAATGAAGCTGTAGGGTTCAGCGATCTTCTCTATACAGCACAGAAGGCTTTACCCCCTGACAACAAGCAAATCCAAAGTCTTCCTGTGGTGATGCTAGCAGGGATGACAGGACCTGCTGCTTTTGTTACTGCAAAACAATCCTCTTCCTCTCAGTTTCCGTGCACTGGCTCCAGAGTGTTTTGTTCTTGACGGAAGCCAAGGGTTTCTTGTTTCTGTAGCCTACACGGATGAAAAGTCCTGGTCATGTTCACATCAGTGCAACATTCAGTATTTCGGTATTTCTGCCTTGGAAATCAGAGGCAGATCATCATTTTAAATAAATAATATTATCTACACAGATAAAGCAATTGGTATGTAGCTTGATAAATGATTAAAAATCCCTTAGTAAACATATATACGCATGCCCAATGCCCATCTGTAATTCCTGGCTGGCTTGTTAGCTGCTAGTAAGCTATATTAGCTCACATTGGTCACGGAATGAATTAAAATAAGTTGGATTTCAGTATTCATTTCTACTTTTACTTCAGGGTCTCATTTAATACTAGCATAAACACAAGTATAGCATAATATCTGTTTTTGTAGACATAGCCCATGAATTAAATTAGTCAGCTAGCGAGATACTAAGAAATTATCTAACATTTGTCACAGAAAAACTGTCTGGATTGATCGGCACAAATACATCAGTATATTTGCTGCATTTAATTCAATATTAGCCGAACACTAGGAATATCTGTGATTCTATATAGGCTAGTCAGGTAGCGTACTGCTAATAACATCTGTAAATCTACTCTATATCTTATTATATACTCTATATGCTATATTATACACTATATTTATTTAAAAAGGACATTTAATTTTGTAATAAATCAGGGAGCATAATGCTGACACACTCAAAAAGCCACCTCTGAAGTACTGGTATGTGTGTCTTTTGTAGACTGAGCACACGTCTGCTGGTCTCAACGGTGCAGCCCACACCAGTAATTATCCTTCTGCTAATTATTAATTACCATATCCCAATGCTGACGAATAACCTTACCGTGGACCGACTCAGACATGCAGCTCTGCCATGTTTGTCCTCTCAGGCGAGCTGCTTTTCAACCTTTTTTCTACTGAGATCATGTGAGGAAACACTTCTGACATTTCGGCCAGCTGGAAAGCAGTATTAGGCGCCCGTATTACCTAATCAGAAGCAAAATTTACCTTGGGCAGGAAATATTGAAGGAGTCCAGACATGTGTGCATGTAGAAGAATAATAATTTATTTACAGTAGAAAATAATTATACAAAAGATTCATTTAAGTTGTCATCCGCCAGCTGTGACAATGAGTTGAGGTGGCAACACTATCCAGGCTCCACCCTGCCCCGAGCCGGGACCCAGTATTTAGATGTTTTGGTACATTCGGTTCTGGTTTGTTCATATACATCCATGGCTTTCGCTTAGAAAACACATCTGATATACGCATCCTGGGTATTGCCTTTGTGAACAAGACATATTACACAAGTGACCTTTTGGTGTTTTCTACAGGCTGTGAGCATACACTTAGGCATCAGTCAACTTTTAAAAACCTGATTTATTCACTTTAATGCAAATATCTTATTCATTCAATTTTATCACAGCACCCCAGGTCAAATTATAAGTGAAAATCAACTGAAAAGAATTGAACCTCTGCATGAAACATGTTTATATTGGTGCAAAAGGTTGCAAGGTATTGGGAAATATCTGCTGTCTCTTCTCCAAGGAGAAATACTGGAACTTGGCCAGGAAAAAGGGAGTAAAAATGTGAAGAGACGCATGCAAAATGCTATGACTACTTCATCTATAAGTTTATGACATACAAAGTTTGTGGACATTGAAATATTACATCCAAAATCATGGATATTAGTGTGGAGTTTGCTGCTACATGAACCTTCACTGTTCTGAGAGGGCATTCCACTAGATTTTGGAACAGGGCTGGGCGCTGATGTTGAACAAGCTCTTAGTCCCAGTCGGCATTCCAGTCAATCTCAAATGTGTCTGATTGTGTCACAATCAGGGCTGAGTTCAAGCCAGCCTAATTCACCATCAAGCTTTTTTTAGGATAGCAAGGCAGAATGTTGATGAACTGAAACCTATGAAAGTGTCATATTAAGAGTCGTTGGGATCTCCCACTGGTTGTCTACAGAGGTTCTGTACCTGTATGCTTCATATTATGAACCTGTTAGCTGTTGACTGTGGCCGAAATAACAGAGGTCACTAATTAGCTGGAGTGTCTACATACCTTTGACCATACAGTGCATGTCATAATGTCACCCCGTGATGCTATTCAGTATGGTTCCAGAGTTGCAATAGGCTCTCTGAGCCAGAATAAAGGTGGGTTTGTTTGTATCCTCCTGTTTTTGCCCGAGCGATAGCCAGCGGAGGGTGAATTTGTAATTTATCATTGGAGTATAATTACCAGGGTTGGCCGTGGCGCTTGCCCTCTTTCTAATTTCCATCACTGTCAGCCATTCCATTTGTGTGTAATACATGCTACATAATTTATGAGGGCCAATTTCTCCAGCCGTGTCACAGATCAAGGCTCCGGATAAAGCATGGCAATCCTCTCTCCGGACCCCTCCCTCGCCCCATTCCGGCACCGTGCCTCAGTTATTGCCTGAGCACATGATCTCAAAATGCCTTCACTCTGCAATGCAGGAATGAGACAGCTCCGGCAAATGGTGCTCGCTTTCTGAGGAATTAGGAACCATTAGGCTGTGGCTCAGATGTGGAAGGGGATTAAA
The DNA here is from genome assembly GCA_025084515.1 of Ancistrus triradiatus. NCBI lineage: Eukaryota > Metazoa > Chordata > Actinopteri > Siluriformes > Loricariidae > Ancistrus > Ancistrus triradiatus. The sequence continues at coordinate 208,446 of JAJAGP010000800.1, read as the reverse complement.
AAGCGCCGCTGCACATGAGGCGCAGAGCCACAAATTGCCGCTACTCGAGGTAGGCTGCGCCACTGAACCGATTACAGGCCGGTTCGTTGGTTGCTTGACAAATATTTGTGTGGAGAAACGGTATTTGATGAGCGCCAAGGTCTTGGATTTGTGGGTAGCGTCTGGGCCTTAACGAGCGATAATGAGAGCGGGCAGGGCTTGGCTGAACAGTGGGGAAATACCAAACATGGTCCCTTCTTAGCAGAGCGCCCCCGCTAAGCCCCTTGTTACTACGAGTTACTACGGGTGTCACAGATAAGCATGACTAGTCTAACGAAGACGTGACGCAGATGAAGTCAGGGACCTCACGAACGTTTAATTATGGAGAAGAAAAGAAGGGCTCATTAGCCACATTGAGTGTGAAAGATTAGGCAAAGATGTTTTCAAACCCCGAGACGTACAAACAGCTCAGGTGTTTATTTGGCGGGTTGTTGAGCTTCATCACTATGTTTTCTGAAACATGAGCTGCTTTTTCGGATTAAGAACGATTACTTATTGACAGCTTAAAGGCTGCAAGCATGTAATTACGTTATGAATCAGCTTTATGGACAATCACCTCAGCTGTACCTGAGTCGTATATAAGCAGAATGAGGTCCCAGAATGAGGAGTTGGCTTTCTGGTCCATTTTGTTCTCAGCTTCATTTGTTGGAATCATTACCGAAATCGGCGAGCATATGGGATTTTCCACGTGCAGCCGCACATTATTTCAGGCCATTAAGCCACTTCTCAGCGAATACCATAATCTTAAGAAGACTAACGATGTGACTGGAGTCTATTATGAGCTGTTTGGGTTGTTTCCTGTCTTAAAGCCGAACAGCTCTATTAAAGCTCAAATACAGCCAAAATCATGTCTATTGACAGGAACTGTAACTAACAGGGCAGGTTTTTGTCTACAAATATTTCTGAAATCAATACTCGTGCAGCTCTGCCAACATCACAGGCTGTAGTAGGAAAAATATCCATGTAAATGGTACTGGGATTTTTTTTGGTCAGACATCAGCCTGCCTTGAGCGGCTGAGATGTGTTTAACTAATATTCTGATGGAAATCTGTTGGACTAAAAAAGCCTATTTTAGTCACTTGAGGAAAATATAAATCATGATTAATAATAAGACAGCAGACATCCCAGCTTAGTCAGATGTTCCCGGAGTTTCCTGCATACTGATAGCTGCTCGCTGATACCTGTATATTATATACAATATCCTTGAAATCATTTTTTTCAGAGCAGTTGAGCGGGATGTAGTCTGAGAGAGTCAGACGTAGCAACAGAGTGACAATATGAGCATCCCGACCTATCAGATAATATCAACAAGACTAGACAATGCTTCAACAAACAGGTAGTCAACAGGCTAGCTAGACACAGTGGCAACAATGGAAACATAACAAGAAACCTTTAAGCACTAAACACCAGGAGCTGGAAACCAATGGGGGGAGCCATGCAGAATGATGTGGCTCTTCAGCACACATCATCCTGACTCCCAACTCTTGAACCAATTCTACAGTGGAAATTTTAAGACACTATATTATATATTTTTATTAGAAATCATTACAAATCATTAATTTGTTGTTGTGTTGAAATAACCAATCAAATAGCAAAACAAACCATTCCATGATTACTTTTAGAAATTTTTGGCCAGTCATTTAGGAAATAGCAAAAGTTCTGAAAGTTCCAGCAAGTGCAGAAGCAAAATAAACATCAAATGCTATGAAAATGGCTCTTATGAAGATCATCTCAGAAAAGGAAGACCATGCACCACCTCTGTTGCAGATGACAAGCGTACTAGAGTCATTAGTCTAAGAAATCAGCTGTTAACAGCATCACCGATTACAGCTGAAATAAATGTTTCAGTAGTTGTTTAGCATTACTTTATTGCCTCGGTGCCTTCTTCCAATTAAGAAAAGGTGAATAAAATAAAAAAAACGTTAATCAAACAAACCACACTCTCTGAACTATTCTATCTTATTATTTATATCACAAAACCATTGCAGAACTCTTTGGTGGACTCATAAAAGACTACATTAAGGTAAGTATATGTTCCAGGCACTTATCTATATCTTCTAGTGTAGTAAGCTTTCCGTTTATCCACTGATTATACTGTAAGGGTCACAATGGAGGGTCTGGAGCCTATCCCAGAATTCACTGTGCACAGGCTACCTGGACAAGGCACTCAGGCACTCATCTTGCCATTATTATCAGCTTTTGCCATTTTGATGTCCCCATGAACTGCCCCCACAATTAGTCCTGTCCGCACTAAACCACGAGCCGTTTGCCACAACTGCTTCCTAAATGAGACATAAAAACAGCAACATGTACAGTTTCAGACAGTAGTATGCAATTATGGACAGCACTTTAAAATGTAAGGTCTAGTGGAGTTTGTGAGTATAATCATTATAAGGAAGGTAACAGAACCGTTCCGCACTTGTACGGGACAGTTATGCTTTCCAGAGAAGGAATAGCGTTTGGATTTCTGCCATTAAGGTGCCGCCACTAATTAACCCACATAATCGCTCCGATCCGAGCTGAACAAAGAGCAGAAGCAGCCTTAGCTTTACAGCACCATCGTCTTCTTTTACACTTATCCATTTCAGGATAAGCACCAGGGCAAGCAAAGAAGTCCATTCTGCTTCTTCCCTGCCTCTGGTGCCCCTTCTTCCCTGCCCTGTGCCCGATGGGCACTGCACCGAATCCTTACTCTGGATCTTGTGGGTGGTGGGTCCACACAATCAGCAGCCATAAAAGTGTGTCACTTTTCAGGTCGCCATAGAAACCTACCAAGAGGAATTTGCACTTTTTTCCAATGGGCACCTCCCACACTTCCTTTGTACGTCCCTGCAGTGTTGGTTTTCATTTTCTGAGAGCGAATCGCCAATCTAACTCATTTAATGGCTCTCGTTAATAGGATTAATAATGTAAATATTCGTTAGATTAGCACATGATTTTGACCTAGCACATGATGATGTGCATAAATGCTCAGCATCCTAGATATTACATTTCGGCTGTATAAGATGTAGGAAGTCCTGGTAGTAGTAAATCAGCATTCAGGAGGTAGATGGGGTGATTCAAATCTTGGAAGGGCGCTCTCCGGTTGCCAAATCTTCGAAACTCGGCTGCTACAAGCTCGTGACCTTACCAAAATTATTTTGGTAGCGAGCACATCCAATTCTCCTAAGAAAGAATGAGTCAGAATTTGATTGTGATTCCTAGTGCAGGCTTCACAAAGAAGCTACTCCTGCTTGAGGGCTTTTATTCCATTTCCCGACGGACAAATCTCACTAATGTGCTTTAAAAGTACAGTTTTGCCATACTTTGAGAAGAGTCAAAGAAACGGGCATTTATTTTGAAGATAATTGCATCATTAAGACATGAAATATTGGTTTGGTAGGCAATAAACAACCTGCAAGCTGTTAACGACAGGACATTATTTACTGCAAGCCAAACAAGGTGATAATGCGGATAATGTTTTATGAAACCAGTCGCTTAGGGGTTCCATTACGTCTTTTATTACTTTCGCTTTATGAAAATACCATAATGTTCAACAATAGAGTTAATAACAGGTTGCTCAGTCAACAGAAAAGCTACAGTGCCTAGTGTATCAGGACTTTCACCATAATTTCAAATAATTAAAAGTTCTTCAGTGTCTGTTTTCACACCATTACAAAGTCTGGATTATCCTTGATTACTAAGACCCAGGGTTAAGTCATTTTACATTAAACATAGACATGGACGTTACGAGTCATTTGGCGAATGGGAGCCATTGCTTGTTGTATCTCTTAAAAATTAAACTTCATTTTCTATAGGTTTTCAACACTGAATCTAACAACACACATATTAAAACCATTCATAATAAATCATTGTCCAGTACTCTTCATATGAGTACAGGGACTTGGTTTTCCCACACATATTTAGAAAATTACTTCAAATGTAACCACAATGGCATCCATAATAATAGTATTAATGATTTACCACCTCTGTATTTTTACTAAAAACAAAACTCTACAAATATTCAGTAACAAGGTCGTAAGTTCAGCTTCCTTCTCAGTCATAGTTACAATATCATCAAATATACAGAACAAAATAAGAGAGAACTTACCTTTGGTCTTCCCATGGTGTTCAGAAGATCCAGATGCTACAACTTCCTATTGAACATGTGACTTGTGGCATGTTCCCTTACTTTCAGAAGTGGGAATATGTCAGGGTAACAGGACTGAGTGAAATCCTAGGGACATGACTTAAATAGGCAGGGGCAAAGCTTTTCTTAGATACTTTTAGGGGGGCTCCAAGGAAACAAGGTTAGCAAGCAATGTTCTAGTTAACTGCATTGTGGACAGTAGTGGCACTGCACCACATCTGCTTTTAAACGATTCCCGTTTATCCCCTTCTCATTTATGCTTTTTTTACAATTTAGCCAGAGAGGCTATTTGACTTTACAACCTGGATCTGCTTAGCCTCGAGCAGAGGGCTCATCCTGTGGGATGCCCGCTGCCAGCTCCATTATGCACCGTCCAGTTGAAATCCGAAGCTCGTCAGCACCGTGCTTGGACTCCAGCACCTCTGACATGGACGTGTTGTTGTGCTGCTTGGCAAGAGAGCGACCGACACTGGAATAAACATATCAGAAGTTCACATTGACTGCCTCAAATGAGGGAGGGGGGTTCACTTTCAGTTGCTATGAACAATTACCTGGCTACAAAAGCCCCATTCATCACTTTATTCCAGCAGCTTGTTCTGCAAAGGTCAGTTGACTCTGTGTGAATCCATTTCGCCAGCTTTGATTATCTTCTTAATGTCTGGACTAAAAATACAGGCTTTTTTTTCGGGAGAAAATGAGAAGAAGATGAAGCTCAGAGAGGCTTTTCAGCTGTGTTTTACCTCAGTGCGTTTCAGGGTTGTTAAAAGCTTATAGTGAAAAAAAGAAAAAGATTTATGTAAACTAAAATAGTACTGGAAATTGAATGAATAACAAGAAGAAATCAGAAAAAATGCCAATGAAATTCAAATGCACTAAGCTATTTTCATTGTTTATGGAAACACAATAACTGCAGTGGAACGTGACATGCACTTAATCATGCAGTAATAATCGATTTTGCAGTTACCTGACTACTTTGCTGTAACGAACTGCTCGGAATGAAACATTGTTGCCAGGTCCTCTTATGATAGAAATTGGTTTCTTTTGGTCTTGTTTCCGTATACCTCTTTGCTTGTTTCTCTGGTGTGATCTGGCAACCCTGGAATTAAATGCAGCACCCTTTGAGCTCATTGATGATTACTGACCAAATCTGTTTTTCTGCAGCTATCTGATTATTAAACGCACTCACTGAGGTGATTAAAACTCCAGCAGCACTGCTGTGTCTGATCCAATATCACCAGCAGAACACATACTAACACGCCACCACAACATCAGGTTACTGCAGCGCTGAAAATATTCCACCATACAAAAAATACCTGATCTGTGCTGGTCCTGTGGGGGTCCTGCCTATTAGAGAACAGAGTAAAGGGGACTAAAAATGTATGTACAGAAACAAATGGACTACAGTCTGTAATTGTAGAACTGCAAAATGCTTCTCTATGCTAAGTGGAACTGCTAGAATGGACCATGGGTGTAGAAACATGGATTTGTACCTAATAAAATGATCTGTGAGTGTATATTGTAATAATACTGATTATTTGATGACTGTCTTGGAATTAAACATAATATACTATTTGTTATGTGCAGAATTATAATAATGCATTTTGCATTTCATGAAATCAGAGTGTCTTCATTCTGCAAAGCTCTCCTTTCATAAGCACGACGCCACAGTCGACGTATTTGTCATGTTCATGAAATCAGTGTCTTCATTCTGCAAAGCTCTCATTATCAGAAGCACGACGCAGCACAGTCGACGTATGGATCTGTTTTATTCGATTGATATTCTGCGGGATGTTTATTGGTGATGTTTACTCTTAATGCTGTGCTTCATCAGCGCCCTGAGCCAAACCGTGCATGCAGGCTGTGCTACCATTTTTATACACTGAACTTCACTTAGCTGATAAATTGGCTCACTACTTGGATGGACCTCAAGCCTTCACGTTAGTGGAAAATTCGGATACCCGTGCATGGGTGCATCAGCTCATCTTCACATCTTTAATGAGGAATTCTGTTTGTTTGCTTGGCTGGACTGTCATTCTGTAGTGAGATGGAAACAGTTCAAACCTCTGAGGCATGCTGACTAAATAGACTGCTATTAGGCTGTTGGTATCCCCTCTGGATCCCTTATTCCAATAAATTGGACGAGAGGAACCATCAAACGAGGGATCACCTTGTAGGCTGTGGGGCGAGATGAGAAGAAAATAATGAGGGTGTGCTGTAATCCATAAATATCTCTAAGTGTCCTTAACCTTGAACATGACAAACCTGCTTCCACATCCAGGGTCATTTCTATTCTGCAGAAGCAGTCACGAAGGGTAATCCTCACATTCAAGTCAGAGTTTCATTATTTTTCAATTTGTGTAGTTAGAAAAGTGGCTTAGCATTCACAAAAATTGAAAGGACAATTCCTATCAATTCAAGGTGATGTTGAAGCTTAGGCTTGAACGTAATAATAATAATAATAATAATAATAATAATAACAACAATAATAATAATAAGAATAATAACAACAACAATAATAATAATAATAATAATAATAATAATAATAATAATAATAACGATAATAATACTAATAACAATAATAATAATAATAATAATAATAATAATAATGGCATTAATACTACATAATATTATTATTATTATTATTATTATTATTATTATTATTATTATTATTGTTATTATTATCGTTGTTGTTGTTATAATAATACTAATAATAATAATAATAATGTAATTGATAATAAATATTGTTGTTATTATTATTATTATTACAATGTTAATTTTAAATGTAATTATTAAAAAAATATATATATATATATATATACATACACTATTATATACTATTAATATGTATATACTTGCATAATGTTATATTTTTTAAATAATAATAACAATAATAATATAACACAGATTATTTTTGTATTAACTTAATTAGCTCACAATATTCTTTCAATTTATTTTTCATTTATTTATTTTTAGTTTTTTAGTCATTGACATACAGTAAATAAAGAGTGCATTTTAGCTTATGTATGTATTTATTTATAGACTTAGATTTATAGACTTTATACCAAAAACTTATTTTTATTATTTTATTATTATTTTTTTTTATTGTTTTAATTATTATTTATCCTGTCAGAGTACCTCGTCAGCACACTACAGTAATAACATTTAGGAATTTAATTAATTTATTTATTTATTTACTGGCAACATTCTTATGAGTTTCAATTTAAGTACATCATTTAAATGGCTTATTGTTATTTTGTGATACAGTTTTATATATCAAAAATTTTGGATCCCCTGAAAATACTGTGCAGAGCGCCTCTTTCTTCATTATCTCCGATAAAACCTACAACCATGTTCTTTTGTTGTACTGTTGTAGTTTTAGTTGCATCTATCACACAACAAGCTGTGAATATGTGTATATATAAAAGTGCAACATGATCGGGAGGTGCCAGAACTGATTTGGAATTTAAAACCTGTCTGTAAATTCTCGTATCCAGAATCCTCTGTAGGCTCATCAGTTGCTTGCTGGTTTAGGATAATCACTGAACATTCTTCCTCTTAATAACTCTCTACAAACCCACATTTCTCCAGCATGACCATGAAACAATGCAATGCACAGATTTCAGTATGGGAGCAGCGTGAAATCGAGAGGTCCATCTGTGCTGCTAAATTATAGATGACCTTGCATGAGGATGTCATACTGCTTCGGTCCCTGAGCTCAGTGCAGCCTAAAGATCAAGCATTGAAGCACAATGATGAATTTTTCTCAGATTATATAAAAGCTTTACTACTCCTCCTACTACAAAAATATATAAATAAATAAGAAATAATTAATAATAACAAATAAATTTGGACATTTGGAATACACAGAGGTTAAGGTGGTTTCTTCTCCTTATCCTTAGTCCTGTCCACATTTGTATTTAGATGTTTGGACAGATATTTATTAGTGGTGAGTCTGAGATGGTTCTTATTTTGCATAATAACTTCATTTATAATAATTATTTTATTATTTTTTTTGATAATGTTAGTATGGGTCATAATGTTAATAATAATTACAATAATAGTAGTAATAATGCTAATAACAACAACAACAGCAACAATAACAGTAATAATGATAATAACAATTATTATTGTTGTTATAATATGAACATGCATGTTGTTGTTGTTATTATTATTATTATTATTATTATTATTATTGTTGTTTTTATTTTTTTATAATAGCTATATATATATATATATATATATATATATATATATATATATATATATATATATATATATATATGATTTATATAATAATTTTTATAATAGTATGATTATAACAACATAATAATAATAATAATAATAATAATAATAATAATAATAATGTTTATGTTATACATTTTTTACTTTATTTTATTTGTTATTATTATTATTATTATTATTATTATTATTATTATTATTATTATTATTATGCCCAAACTTTTCCACACAGCACATTTTACATCTCATTTGGCTAATGACGTGTGTTTAAGTGAACGACTCTTCTGGGGTGCTTATTTGACTGTTTTCCAAAATGCAAGTCCTTTGTGGTTCCTCGTGCCACATGACAAGGTTTGACTGGAATGCTTTTAAAGCTGCTCTGCCATTCCATTATATCATTATTCCTAATTATTCCAGTGCTATTTGTTTGTTATACGCTGCACAATCTGATGTTTTATTGAGTTGCAGAAGTGCCTGTAAATTGTTAAAGCAGGTTCATACAGGTTAATAGTGTACCGTGGCTGTATACTCCTACATGCTGGACCTTTAGTAAAAGAACATGGATTTTCCATCTGGAAGGGTAAAAGCATCTGTTCAATCACAAATCAGTAGGTGCCAGTCATTTTCAACTGTGCTGAGCACCAGGCATCACAGCACAAACCTGGTTCTCACTGCCATGGAATCTTTGATAGGTTCACTGAGTATTTCAGTTTGAAATAAAAGAGAATATATTAATTGACGGTCCAGTGGGACAGTTTTACCAGTCCAGGAAAACAGAACATAAAAAGACTACGTATCAGTCATTTCTTCCTCTCCATCTTGCTTATCTTTATAAGATGTACAGTGGGTCAAAAAAGTATTTCGTCAGTCACTGATTGTGCAAGTTCTCCTACTTAGAAAGATGAGAGAGGTCTGTAATTTTCGTCATAGCTACACTTCAACTATGAGAGACAAAATGAGAAAACAAAAATCCAGGAAATCACATTGTAGGATTTTTAAAGAAATGAATTGTAAGTCATGGTGGAAAATAAGTATTTGGTCAGCCACAAACAAGCAAGATTTCTGGCTCTCACAGACCTGTAACTTCTTCTTTAAGAAGCTCTTCTGTCCTCCACTCGTTACCTGTATTAATGGCACCTGTTTGACCTCGTTATCTGTATAATAAAAACCTGTCCACAGCCTCAAACAATCAGACTCCAAACTCAACCATGGCCAAGACCAAAGAGCTGTCGAAGGACACCAGGAAGAAACTTGTAGACCTGCACCAGGCTGGAAAGAGTGAATCTACAATAGGCAAGCAGGTTGCTGTGAATAAATCAAACTGTGGGAGCAAATTGTAAGAAAATGGAAGACATACAAGACCATTGATAATCTCCCCTCGATCTGGGGCCCCACGCAAGATCTCATCCCCTGGGACAAGAAAAAAACCCCCAAACCCACACCCCCCACCAAAAACAAAAAAAAAAAAAAAAAAAAAAAAAAAAAAACAAAAAAAAAAAAAAAAAAAAAAAAAAAAAAAAAAAAAAAAACCAAAAAAAAAAAAAAAAAAAAAAAAAAAAAAAAAAAAAAAAAAAGAAGAGGGGGGGGGAAAAGAAAAGAGAAGAAAGGGGTCAACAGGATCATGAGAACAGTGAGCAAAAAATGGCAGGCGTGTCCCCTGCTTAAGCCAGTACATGTCCAGGCCCATCTGAAGTTTGCCAGAGAAGCATATGGATGGATCCAGAAGAGGATTTGGAGAATATCATGTGGTCAGATGAAACCAAAATAGAACTCAAAACTCACCATATTTGGAGTTGCGCCATACCTACTGAAACATGGGGGTGGAAAACATCATGCTTTGGAGCTGTTTTTCTGCAAAGGGGACAGGACGACTGATCCGTGTTAAGGTAAGAATGAACGGGGCCATGTATCGTGAGATTTTAAGCCAAACCCTCCTTCCATCAGTGAGGAGCATTGAAGATGGAACGTGGCTGGGTCTTCCAGCATGACAATGATCCCAAACACACCGCTCGGGCAACGAAGTAGTGGCTCCGTAAAAAACATTTCAAGGTTCTGGAGTGGCCTAGCCAGTCTCCAGACCTCAACCCCATAGAACATTTGTGGAGGGAGTTGAAAGTCCGTGTTGCCCCGAAACATCAATGCTCTAGAGGAGATCTGCTTGGAGGAATGGGCCAAAATACCAGCTACAGTGTGTGCCAACCTGGTGAAGACTTGCAGAAAACATTTGACCTCTGTCATTGCCAAAAAAGGTTATGTTACAAAGTATTGAGTTGAACCAAATTTATTGACCAAATACTTATTTTCCACCATAATTTACAATTAAATTCTTAAAAAATCCTACAATGTGAATACAATGTGACCTCTCTCATCTTTCTAAGTAGGAGAACTTGCACAATCAGTGACTGACTAAACACTTTTTTGCCTCACTGTATCAGAGCATGGTAATCAACGTATTCGTGTCATAAGAGCATCAGTTTGACCTTGAGGAGATGTAAGAGGGCACATGCCACCAGAACTCCTGAAACTTAAACGAATTCAGCGCCTGTTTTGTATCCTCCTACACTGACATGCCTAGAGGGAGGAACGTCAGGATGCAGCAATCACATCCATTCAACTCGTCTGAACTGAGAGATGCGGTATGAGTCTCGCTGTTTAGATGCTTTGCTTTGGGTGATAAACCCTCACCATCAGACCAGACGTCCCTTCAAGTGTTTTCCATTGTCTGGAGCATTTAGGGCGTATTCACACTATGCCCAGTTGTTTTGTACCATGCCAGAGCATGATTGTCCCCCTTCTGCATCCCTCTTCTGGCATTGACAAGCTGTCATGCTGAACCAGGAATGGCTATATTCTAGCTATAGATCTAGCCCACAGTCCAGTGTTTCTCAATCCTGGTCCTGGCACCCCACCACTCAGCAAAATTTAGTGCTTGTCTTGTTTAAACACACCCACTTTAACTCAATAACGGGCTTGTTAATGAGCTGAGTAGTTGGATCAGGTGTGTTGGGAGCAGGAAAACACTAAATCATGCAGAGCGTTGGGGTGCCAGGACCAGGATTGAGAAACACTGCCCATAGTCCAATACTCCAGCGAACTCCATTTCATGTATCAGGTGGTAAAGCGTGATTCATGAAAGTCCTAATAATGAGGCACAGTGGTTAAGGCTGGCGCCTTCTAACTAAAAGGTTGTGAGCTTAAACCCTTCAACTGCTCAGCTCGACTGTAAATCGATTATAAGGCTAAATGTCGTGAATGCTTTCAAATTTGGCTTAGGGATTAAGATCCATGTCTACGCCAGTGGCAGGTCATCTGGGACGGAAAATGGAATGCAATAATCCCCGCAGCGTGAAGCAGTAGCCCAATATTCTGACAGGTTTTTGGTAAATCAGTGGTGTTAAGTCCTTTTCTCATATAGTTTATTCAAATGAGACACCGGGGATCAGATATGGCATTTCTTATTTAGTTGGCTATCTTTCTTTCCAAGTTTCGATTAATTCATTAACTGCATGAACAGACAAGGTAATTGGCGGCATTGCATCTTGAGCAATAGGAGCTACTTCTAGACATTTTCTGAGACTTTGAGCATGCTCCACTAGGGACTTTTTTTCTCTAGCAGCCGAATAGTGAAAGGTGTCCAGAACAAGCACTTCGCTGTCTGACACAGGCCGCCGAGGATCACCAGACGAATTGGTAAAAACATCTAAGAGCTACAGCTGCTCAGCCACGAAGTTCACAGAAGAGCCCTGAGGCACAGAGTACTTAAAAATCATCTGTCCTTGGTAGCAGTGGTCATTACAGCAGAGTTCCAACCTGTGTCTGGAAGCAACAACAGGACAAGAGCTGCTCATCAGGAACCGTATGGATTTTCCATTTTTGAGCGGCCAAACAAAAGCTTAGTGACAATAAACTGAACAGGAACATCATTATTTGGCTTTGTGGAAATGGACAATAGGACGCTGAATCGTCCTTCACTCTCTGTCAGTATGGTGTTCTGTCTAATTATAAATGACAGCATACAGAAACATTTTTGCTCATCTTTTCTTTGAATGGAAACTTCTTCCTTTGCTAAAGAAAGACAGCAGGGGGTGCTGGCTTGTGCCTGGCTCTGCGCTCACACTAGCTTTAGCTTTAACCTTTAAAGGCCTTGGTGAGTTTCCTCAAATTCCACATATTTCCTTTTTATGGCTCTTCCAGTGAGAGATCCCATCCAGTCCAGTTAACTAGTGTAGAGACTCCTTTTGTAGGTTTGGGAATGTCACTGGTTGACATGATTGACATTCTAGAAAACTTAGGCCAAATAGTGTTGGACAAAACACTTATTTTTTTAGAGAATTGCACCCAGGTGGGACTAAATTGGTCACAACGCTGAGTTGAAAAACTGCGAGTAATTCTGTCTGGAATATTCTCAGGGGAGGAGGGAAACAAACACAGACGTGGCTGATCTGGACAGAAATGAAATGACAGAGTAGCTCATTTAAAAGAAGAAATTAAAACCCCATGTCATTGGAATCTAGATAGAGATTCGGAGTATTGGCTCTCTTCTGACCCTTTTCTCTTTCCACAGCAGGCTGGTAAATTACAGGCTGCTGTACACCTCTATATAAGCCTCCTTGTTCATTTTCTTTGTCTGGTCTCCTCACGTCCTCCGTGTCTCCTGGCTCCTGTTACCTGGTTACCTGGAATCCTTGTCATGATGTGTTCTTGTTTGCGTGTGTTCCATGTTAGCCTAGCATCCTGTTTATCCCCTAGTGGTTACCTGTCTGTTTATGTGTTTCATCGTTGTGTGTCAGTGTCTGGTGATAGAGTTAGCTGTGAGTATCTTGTATGCCTAGTATTATTAGCATCTCTGTTAGTGTTCAGCTATTCAGTCTGTGTCGTGTTACTGTTAGCATTCTAGCCTATCTCTTTGTCACAGGTTAGCATTCTCTGTATGTGTAGCATATTGTCTGGTTGTGTTATCGCTTAGCTTTTTAGCTTTCTGTGTACGTGTATTACCTGCTATGTTAGCTAATGTATTTGACTTCATAGGCACCTTAAATACAATTTCTTTGAATACTGGTGACTAAAGGAAAGATACACAGCACAGGAACGGTGTTATTACACGTCTCTGGTTTTGTCTCCTTTTGGGATGTTATATAATCGTGCATTAGCACAGCTGATCAGAAATAACAGGAGCGAGAATCCATCCGAGCTATTTTTAAAATGTGGCTCATATTTGCAGCAGACTTCAGTAATCTTTCCTCGGTTGCGACTTTACCCTGCTGACTTGCAATAATGGTGGCAAAACTCAGGCTTGTTACAAAAAATGCAATACAAATGCTGTTAGGATAAAGCAAGCCATCATCAAATCAGTGTGGATTAGAGCCTTTTTAGGCCATCTAGTGATTGGTGGAGCTGCTCATGCAGAGCAAACAGTGATTAGGGCTGGAAGGAGAAAAGAGAAACAAAGTGGCAGGGTGAGTAATAGTGTAACCCGAGATGAGGCCTCGGACCAACAGCTAAACGGGTTCTTGTAGAGTCAGCTGAAGGGAGCAGTAGTTTAAAGGGAAATGTTCTATGACTAAGTTAAAGTGCTTGTCTGGAAAGAGCAATAAACAAAGTATTTTATAGCACTAAAGTGGAGGATTAGTATTTATATATCCCAGTGGACCAAATTCCCATAATGCTGCATAAAAACCAGAATGTAAGTAAGCACTTTGGATTCTGTTTACCAGGTTACTGTTCAAAAGAGCTGAGGGTATAAAATCTGCAAAGCAATTACACCTTGAACAATAATATTTAGTAATATTGCTACAAAGAGCAGTGGTGGGAGCAAAACCAATATGTGGCAGGGAACCTTTACTTTTAAAAGTGGAGCAGTCCTCTCAGGCACATTGTGCTACATTAAAAAAGCATCTTGGAGTAAATGCCACAGTTTCTGTGTAACGTTATTATTGGTTTATATCTACAGTCTAACCTCGTTATCTATCTCGCCAAACTCATCTCTCGCCACCTGTGATGGGAGGATGGATTTCCCTCCATGCACTTTAGCTCGAAAAGCTGCCAGTATTATTATTACTATTGTTATTGTTATTATTTTTGAGGACAACTTTAAATAAAGGCATTTGTGACTACAATGCCTCCATTACTCACTGTCTTTAACATGTGTTGTATTTTTTCTTTTTATTAATTATTGTGGTAATTACTGTTCTTAAAAAAAACAAACCCTAAGAAGACAAACCCTAAGAAGTTCAGAAGAACAAAAAAACTTAAGGCTTAAGAAAATCTGCGTTGCTTTTTGCAGCTTACAGTATACTGAACGAGATACGTTTTTATTTTGTATGTACCATTATTTCCACTATTTAGTTTCTGCTCAGAGGAAAGACATCAAACCAAGAGTTCAAAAATTTAGTAAACAAGAAATAGAGGTTATAGTGGAAGAAACAGCCAGCAGGAAGAAAAATACTTTTTGGAAAATAATTTGTATTTATTATAATATATTTAAAATTTAGATGCTTCAATTCATGAAAACTTGTTCAGCCCAAGACAAGTGTGAGGCTATCGGAAGGTTAAGGAAACATTTAAGAACAGAACGTTTTCAAGAATATTACCTGTTCTTACCTGTGATTAGGTAAAGAGTTACGAAAAAAAAGATAATTCTTAAGAGGTTATTTAAAGAATAGCAATTTTTGTAAGTTTTTTCTTAAGAATGAAGTTAACACACATTAAGAAGATTTTCTTGCAAGAAACTTTCGTGATTCCCAAATCGTGAATTTCCAAAAGGGTTGTCCCTTTGGAGGAAATCTTAGAGGTCCTGTGTTGAACAGAAGAAGTAGTGCTTCTATAAAAGCTTCCTGTTTTTATGCATTATGCATTTATGAATTTAGAAATGTTTGACGTTTTCCATCATTAGTCCAACCCTCTAGTTCTAGAACCACCACTGTCCAAGACTCAGTAAGAATAACAGCCAAGAAGACCCTATGTGAATCCAGAGCATGTGATGTGTCATCCTTTCCAATGGTGCCTTCTTTAGGGCATCTTTTGATGGCTGCATCAGCCTGTTACATTTCATGCTTCTGTTTCTGGATCGAATCTCTGATCTATCCCCCTAATAGCCAGCTCTTCCTCTCTTCTCTCTCCTCCTCACCTTGTTTGTCAGGAGATCCATTTATAGATCTTCTTCGCACCCGTTCGCAGTTACCGGGCGTTCGTGAGGGAGTGCTGCAGGAGGTAGAACTTCACCATGCTCCATCGTCTCCCATCAAAGCATGAATAATCTGGGACAATTGCTTCACCGAGGTATGCTCAGAGCTTGAAATTGTCTCTCGATTGTTTTAGAGAACAAAGCAGTGAATGTGAACAAAAAAGCAAAAGTGTACTTCACAGGCAAAAAGTTTAATGGGTAGTTGACATGTGTGCAGCAGGTGAATTCAGTACAAATCCTGGCAAATCCACAACAAAACACACATCACACAAAAACGTTTTTGTGTTTGCCATTTGCTTAAAAAAAAAAAATGTTTATAAGCTATTCAAGCATAAAAGCATTTTTTTTACATGGCAGCGACGCATCATTGTTACCTTTGGCTTGATATTTGTTTGATGCATTGTGTAACACATGGTGAATAACAGCCCCTGATTTGTGATAGATGTCTAGTGATGTGCGGTTTCTCTTTTATTATTATCTCATTTCTCCACCGCAATATGTCAAATGTTTAAGAAATCAGCAGGGGACCTGCTGGCGTAATTTCTTCCACTCAAGTTGTCAGAGAAAATGAGTCATGTTGAGCAAACGTCCAAAACTGGCCAGACAGACACTAGAATCTTGCAGATGAGAGCATAATGTGTTGGAATACGGAGCTCATGAAAATAATAATGTTTAGGAAATGGGCTTTGCTTAGCCAGAATTCAGTTTGTCTATGAGACATTCCCAATGTACATTAGTATTATTCTTTCTTTCTTTCTTTCTTAAACCATGCCTTTACTGGTCAGGACCATGGGTTCTCCAGCACCTGTCTCAGGAGAACACATGGTGCAAGCATAAAGATGGCATCCCTGGGTGGGACATCAGTCGTTCACAGGGCCGGCTGGGGTTGCCGTTCCCCCTGACCTCCTCTTCCTCAGACACAGCCAATCGTGTCTACATATGCCAACCGACTCGTCCAGAATGCACCAGAAAGACTTGCTCCCATGTCCCTGCATTGGTGGGCTACCACCTACAATTGCTGCACCACTATCATTGTTAGTAGTAGTAATAGTACCAAAAATTAGTTTTCAAAATACTGCTTTCTCAAAATCTTTGCTGGTCTGTATATTGGACCAAATATAATAAAAGTACAGTAAGAAAAAATATTTACCTCTCCCAAAATTTACGAAATGCTTGGGTAGTTACAGTTTTAGCCAAGTTAGCCAGTATACACCTAGCAAACACAGCTTTAAATATTTAGACACAGAGTTTTGTTTTAATACTTAATTGCAAAATACTAGTGGTGGCAGGTGTGCATGCTGCTGTGCTGGCATCTTCTACTAAAGACTTGGATTTACAAGCCAGCTCCACACTGCTGCCTCTGACCAGAGAGGGCAGCAGGGGGCTGTAGTGCATGCTTGTGCCATGCATATGACCTACGCTGTCCAGAAGCCAGAAAGTCATTTGGTGTTCACACATTTAGTCCATAGTCCTAAGAAGCTGCATCTGGAAAAGGCATTTGGTTGCTTTATATGAGATGCTGCCGGTACATGGATTAAAAGAAAAATAATAGATAATATGGTTATAGTAATAGCTTAAATAAACCGAACCTAAATATGAAGATTAGCAAAGAACGAAAAGAAAATATAATAATTAAAATAAAGCGTGATAATATTTTAGAGAAAATGAAATCTTATGAAGAGTATAATAAAATAACAGTAGGGCTGAGTCAGAGGATCTATTGTTTGTGTCAGCTGATGCGGTTTTGTATGTTTAATTGAATGGAACAAAATGACATCCTGACTTTCAATGCAATGTGGAGGGGCAGCATTTAGATCCAAATCATTAAGAATTAAGTTAACCTTAGAACTCGTCCTGTTTGGCTTTCTCAGCTTCTCTTAAAGACAGCGGTCTGTGCTCGACTGCTCTAATCAGGATGATTGGACCATGGGAAGAATTATGGAATTATGAAAATGCTCACACTTAAGTAGGCTTATTAGAATGAGAGAGAATTCCGAGCCCTTTGTAGTAATAATCATACTAGTTATTATTGGTATTGTTATTTTTTGTAGTTGTCTAGTGGCCTGATCACTTTATTAGGCACACCTCCTTGTGTCTACACTCATTGTCCATTTTATCACCTCCACTTATTATGTAAGTAAAAATATGCATACCTATTTTGCAATATCCAAGTTGTATTTCATGCTGTGTATGCTCTGGGGAAGCGAAACAACTGCATCAAGTATCTAGCAATTAGCTGGAGACTGCACCAGCCACATTTTATGTCGACCGCACTGCTAATCTGTGTGTTAGCTCAAATATCTTATTCCTATAATATGCCTGTTTTTTTTACTTCCAGTAAAGCCGATCAATACTTTTCCACAGACACTCCCGACATGCGTCCCTTGTTATGCTCATACTTTAATCGTCGAGATGCCTCTGAAATCTAAAGGATGCCGTGAAGTTCCAGCACGTGTATTTTAAGCTGCAGGAGAAAATGACGTATTAGTCACAGGTTCTTACGAGCCTGATAACCTCTGCGGCGGAATGAAGGCTATTTTCAGCCGAGCATTAGTCATTAGCCACACATTATCCAGTATCACCCAAATGGTGAAACTAAACGAGATAAAAGCGTTATCATCCCGAGAAGATCCCCGAGCCATGTCTATACCTATTCCAATACACTGCAGAGGCGAAGTCTGACAGGGGTAAGGAAGTGGCCCCCCAGGGTCCCATAATGCATACTGCATGCTGTGGTCTCAGCTAAGCAAACGATGAATTTGCTCGGAGCAGTCTCTTGGGTAGTGAGCAAGCAAGAGTTGGTTAAATAAGCTTCGCGAGAGGCTGGGTTTTGAATATTCTCTAGCCTTTAACACTGAGTCACTATTTAAGATATTTAAGAAAGAATAAAGAGAAGCTCAGCATCAATAACCAGCCATAAGTGCTGGAATTGTGGTGCCTGATAGACCAAGAAGAGTCTGGTTAGAGTCTGGCAAAGGTATGACACAACAGACATGTAGGGGCCAATAAAACACAGTCATTACCTTACAGATGAGCTCCCAAGTCTTAGTGACCGTAGGGCAGAGACCAGACCTGTGAAAGTCAAAGCGACTTACAATTGGTACAGTCTTACAATCCAAGCAATTGTGGGTTAAGGGTCTTGCTCAAGGACCCAACAGTGGCAGCTTGGCAGCAGTGGGATTTGAACCCTGGACCTTCTGGGCTAGAGTCCAGTACCTTAACCACTAGGCTACCACAGTCCCGATACATACATTATACAATATATACAACATACAATATATACAACTATAGAATATCATACAGTGAAACATTGCCTCAAAAATCAAACAAAAATTCAGGCTTCGAACATTGTTAAAACTTAATATGACTTCAAACAAATCCGAATTCGAACAGCCTTCCAAAACCATCCAATTAAGTTTGAATTCCGAGGTTCCACTGTATAATAAATAAACTAGAGAATATGAGCGAGTGGCTTGGCAGTAATTAGTCTTTAGTCGTCACTTGACCAGACCAGAGGTTCCTGCACATTTGAAATGAACAACTTTCACTGTCAAAACAGTGATCTTATACATCTCAATACATTTGCTTCATTAGTGTCCACACAGTTGTACATCAAAAAGCTGACAAGATGGTTTATGCTGGTAAAAAAGAAAGCTCTACACAAAAAAGACTAACACAAACTGGGACTCAGACAGAAGGGTTCGACTATGACTATAATGGAATAATTTTAAGCGAAACTACAAGAGAGAGAGAGATGCTTGTGATTTTGGTCTTGACCTGATCTGACTTCTGCTAATCTCCTTCGTAGAAATCCTGTTACTTTAAAGATAAAAGCGTGAGAGAAAATAGAATGTGGGAGATAATGCTGCACAATGACAGGCCATGGAATAAAGGAAATGATGTGAGCCAGGGTAATTATATGACATTAGGATCGAGCTGAGGCCGTAAGAACAGCCAGCTGATGGACAATGCAATTAACAACAGCTGAAAAAGGATTAAGAGGGAGGAAGTCATAGTACACTCTACTCTGGCAGTCAGTTAAGTAACCGGACGATGTAGGGTGCTAACAGGAACGTGTACAGCGGGGTATAGTGGTGCAGGGGTTATACCTCTGAGACAATGGTGCATGGTACTGGAGTAAATTTACTCAATTAGTTTACCTAATTATACTTTACAGGAGTACAGCAGCGAGAGCTATTGTGAATCTGAATCACTGAGTACTGAATCGTGAATCATGAATCGTGAATCAAGTTCGGCTGAAACAAGTCACGCGGCTCGACTCATACAAGTTTGGAGTTCAGAAGTGGTCGAGAACTGAGGTACTAACTGAGGTAAAGAACACACTTTTTGTTAGATTATTTTACTGTTTACGTGGATTGGAGGCTGGATATTTCGCTCAAGTTACATTCAGTTACACTGGAACGATGTACATGCTGTCAGGTTTCAAACTGCGCCAACTTCAGCCAGCAGAGGGAGGCAGAGGAATGAAGGGGTGAAGTGCTTTGAGAACTGGCTGGGAGGTTACGCAGGGTGAAAAATGTGTAGTACTTATTTCAAGTAGTGAGACACGGAATACAAGTGCAGTATGTCCATGAAGTCTCGATAATAATAAAAACAGGTCTGCTGAATTAATCAGTTCTAATATTGTGTGCTAGCATTTGAGGGTTAACGTCTTAAATCACAAGTCCAGAGAGGTCTCTACAGGCCTGGCATTTCAGCTCAACTCATTTCAACTCGTTATTAGCGCAAAATCTTTGAGCTACTTTCTCAGCATCTGAAGTGAAGTCCTAATTAAGAAGGCTGGTTCTTCCTTTTCCTTTCTTCTTCATTAGCGCCGGTTGTTCTCATCCACCAGAACAGCTTTGTTCATTTCCAACCTGGCACAAACACACCTGATTCAGCTCAAACCAGCACAGATGAACATCTGTTTAATGAAATGAGCTGCTCTGGATCAGAGCTGGAGCCAGTATGCTGCAGCTTGGTGGCTCTCCAAACAGGAGGGATTTTGCGCTCGCCTAATTTAAAGGATGAGCTAATGTTAACCAGGCTTTAATGTTATTTAAAAGGGCTTAAAGGCTGTCTGTGACCCCGAAGCACTCGAGTCAGACTCGGGTTGACTTCAATTGGTGTGAATAATTCGACCTCAGAAGCAGAATAACACGCCCTGCTCCGTCTCGGCTCCTCCAAACAGATCGATTGTTTGCCTGATCAAAGTCAGACGCCTGACCCCTTGCCGAATTAAGTCCTTCTACGTGCTGAACCAGCTGACACTGGCTGTGATGTTTATTACGGGCCATTAAGTCGATGAATATATTAAAACTGGCTCATAATTTGCTAATTCTGAGCTCGTGGAACAATCGTGAAATCAGTTTTCCCTGTGAGAGAGTGTTTATACAGCATTACTGGCGTGCCCTTGGTGAATGTGAAAATTCGGCTTGTTATTTTGAGGATCGATTGTTCGTGTTGTTACATAAATGTAACTGTACTGTCTGTCCTTTCTTCTATGATTTTATTGGTTTGTCTGCAAAGTGGCTTGAGGCTCCCAGACATAACAGGATATTGTGAGAGTACATAAAGTAGACTAATTATTCTGTACTTGTGTAGAAAGTGCATATCCAGCAGCAGTATTTCTGTACAGCCTGTACCCTTGTGTATTCTTAAGTTTGTTGGGGTAAATGGAGCCTGACGAACACAATATGGTGTCCCACAAGGTTCTGTTCTAGACTCTATATTGTTCTTAATTTATATTCAGGCCCAAGGACATGTGGTATGTAAAAATAATGACTTTAAAATAAATGACACAAATAAACACTGATGTTTGGCCTGCCCAAGATAAGTATAACTATATTACAGCCGGGTAATTAATCGAAAATTAAGTGAAACTGATATTCAGAACCTTTGACCTACGTAATCTTGCACATGTCAGTTATTTTGGTTTTATTTAAATCCTATTAATATGTTTTTACTTCATTCTGCTAACACTTTCCCCACTGTGCACCTTTAAAACATCCTCCCCTGTGTGGTCACATGACTCTGCCCCCATCCACTCAGCAACATGGAAGCAACATGGACGAGAACTCAACCACCAACCAGCATATTCCAAAGGAACTTCTGTTTCTGCTAACTAGGAGACCTTATATCCAGTGCCTTATCATCATGTGGAGAGGCTGGATTGTAGTTCAGTGGTAATAAGAGCAAACTGTGTACTCAGCGCCTGCTGTTTGTTCGTATCGACACCGAAAAGTGCTCATGTAAGACTGAAGTTTTCATTCAGCTTCCATTCTACCCCGATTTTCATCACGCCCCTGTAGGTTTGCCCGTCGAGCCACGATCGTGCTCCCTGACGTGCTTGGTGATGCACGTGGCAGCAAATTCGGAATAATTGCATATGATTCCAAGGTCTGTCGCTGTGTAACCGAACTCTGAGGGATTTGGGCAACAAATGAGAAAGCTGATCATTGTAATGCAGGCAAAATTATGCAGTCGTCCGTAATTCAAAGCTGCGTGAAGCCAAAATGTCTGACATACTATTACTGCTGTTCGGGTTCTGTATTTCTTACAGCAGTTATCTGTTTGCCTGTTGAACCAGATTTGTTTTTTTGCCTGTTCTCGATTTTCTAATGTAATTATGCGCTATTACGATCTGTACTGGAGGCTTATATGAAACCAAGCACCATTTGAAACAGAACATTTATCTTGCAGAGTCTGTATTGCCTAAAAGAGAACACTATTAAATGTAATTCAATCGTCACAGTAGTTATCAGTAGCTTTCATTTCTCATGGTGCAAACCGCTCCCTATATCCAGTCCTTGCTGGATATAGGAAGCCAATATAAACCTGCCAACCGGAGTCTTAGATGCAGCTCCTTTTGAGCCAGCTGCTGGAAAGAGAAGATCTTCAGGACCTGGGTTCAAACCCAATGCTGGACTTGTAAAGGTCATGTCATGTGAATATGGAACTATGCTATAAACTGGGCTCCGTTCCATGGACAGGGGTACGCTCCAGACCCGTCTGTTGCATCAGATGTTTTAAATAGGGGACATGTCTGGACTGCAGCATTAGAACCGGACCTTGTATCAACAGAAGAAGGTTGCCTGGTCTGAAGAAATCCCTTTAGATCTGTTTAGCCGTCAAAGAAAGGGACTCACACTCTTGACAATGTTCTTTTTTGAAAACATGTCAATTTGGCTCATGCTACCTACCAAAAGTCCGACCAGGTAGACATGTTTTGGCTTTTTGGTGATTTTCTTGAAGTGAATATGATGTTTTTTTATTACAGATCACATAATCAGAATAACAATTGGAATTAAGAGTTGAATCTTTGGTTTTCAAGTCCAGATTTCATCTGGCTGATCTTCCGTGTTGTTCGGAATATTGTCTATCAATGTATTTTCATCTTCCATTTCAGTGGCATCTCTGATACATTCGTGTATCGTTTTCTTGTGAAAATACCCGTCATATGTACCCTTCATATGTGATTATGGTAATGTCTGGGGAACATCCATTTGAGTGTGGACATTAAGTGGTGCATACCCGTACACTGAAGCAAGCACTGTCACTGGTTTGTTAGAGAAGTGGTGTGTTACAACAGTATCCAAATATACCAATGTATACGTTTCTCCCTTGAACATGCAATGCAATAAAATTCCAGCCATCAATCACTGCTTGAGGTTAAGCAGCCCAAGTATTGCCTTTTGCAAAAGACGTCCAATTGCCTGATCATATCTCCGTATTGAATTCCACTCGGCTCGATTTCTCCTTGTTTATCCGAGCCCGAGATATGTTCGTGTATCCTACTGATATTCCTCATGTTCTCATTTCCATACCGCATGTAAATGATTGGATGTGAAACCCGACTATGCACAAAATAACACGACTGGGTGACATCCAGACAAATGAAGTCTGCACATTTGAGACTGGCGTTCAGACATTAATCAGAAATAGAGAGCAGTGAGAGAGATATTTATCAGAGTGAGTATTGCATCTGACGTGCGTTCCTTTAATGTCACAACATTTTTCACAGGGCAGGTGAATAAATTCAGTGTCTTTTGACCAATATAAAACAAAATCTATTCATTGTCCATCTTAAGTGTCCTTAAAATTACTTTATAGGAAAAGCTTGAAGAAATGTTTGCATGCATTCTGCGTTATTAAGTAGGACAAGCTGATTTTCCCAGTGTTCACCAAGTCCTGCACTTGGTACGGCTCACCAGCTCTTACAGCAGCTGCTGGTTAAATGCTGGTAATATTAAACCAGTGGACTAAACTAGAATCTGGCATTTTTAGTTCTGATATGGTATTGAAATCCGGTACATGTGACTCCAGCCAGATCGGAATTCGGAACCTTCACGTCATTTCAATTCGTTATCCCCCATGCGTGTGCACAGAGGAGAAGGGAAATGAGAGCAGTGAGGGAGGTTTTCAATGGCGAAGTAACAGACCTTATAAATATTTAGACTGATGTCTCTGTGCAAACAAAATTAGAAGGCACTTATCGCAACTGCTTCATGTTTGAGGAAATTTCTAAAGAAATGGCTGAACACGGCCAAATGAGGACGTGACTGCAGTGTCAAGGGAAAATAAAAAGCTTAAAGGAAAGTTTAAAGAAACCAAGCACGCAAATCACAGAAGTGGTCACGGCTGAATGGTGAGCCCTATTTAACATGGTCATTAAAGACATGCTTGTTACTGTTGAGTCCATTTAGATTTTTGGTCTCGTGAAGCATTGCTCTTTATGCACAAGCATGACAGTTTCACAGCCTGAACTGTTCAGACGACTGTCATATATAGGTCACATTAAAAAGATAAGCCTAAAAACAGCCTAAAAACAAACACTTGAGAGAAAATTAGATTTGGCCCACTTTTGCCTGCTGTGTGAACGCAGCACTATTAACTGTCTGAGCGTTTTTAAGGTTTTAGATACTTTTCCTTGAAAAGAATTTGTGAAGAGTCAACCCTGGATATTCACCTTGAACTGTACAAACCTTCTTTCTAGTAAATTGGATGCCAAAAGGGACTCTGTTTCCAAATTAATTTCTGTTTGTGCAAAAATCCAATCTTAAGCTTTACTTATTAATGCATGTTTATGTTATTCTTTCCCTAGCAACTAAATAGATTTAGATAATGAAACCGGCTCTGACCTTCAACGTCCACCTTCTTCTCTTTTTAAAACCGCTTATTTGAGCGGCTGCTTATTCAGAAGTGGCGTGCTTTTCTTTGTTTGATTTGATCAAGAAATGTAAAATGAATGAGGGGAAAATAAGGCGTAAGCCTGGATGCGCTAGCAAATTGAATTCAAATGTGGGAAGCCATGCGATTCTTAGAATGGTTTCATTTCAGGGAGGTTATGACTCTTGCCACAGACCTTGTAGCTTGGTGTGCTCGTAGGGGCTGCTGTGTGGTGGTATTTTCATGCACAGTGTGTATTGTGGACTGGTTTTTGTCAGGATAAGGTAAAGAGGTGCTGAGTAGGAGACCCAGGGCTGCCGTGGATTTTTCTCTTTACCATCAATTACATTTACAGCATTTAGCAGACGCCCTTATCCAGAGCGACCTACAATTGGTACAGTCTTACAATCCAAGCAATTGTGGGTTAAGGGTCTTGCTCAACAGTGGCAGCTTGGCAGAGGTGGGATTTGAACCCTGGACCTTCTGGTCCAGAGTCCAGTACCTTAACCACTAGGCCACCACAGCCCACAGTTTCACCTCCCCCAAGCCTCGTTCGCTTTTTTCTATTAATCATACATTTAATTAAGCTATTGATCACTGGTATTCTGGCTAAAAACAAAACTGAAGTTACAACAGCTGCCTCCACACTATCTCAGACTCCAGTCTTCACCATTACTTGAACTTAAGACTCTGAAAACTTTTCCATACCACACATTTTGAACATCTGCATTCCATGTCACATATTTGGAATTCAGCTTTATTAAAAGCAAGGGTTTACAAACTAGAAATCTGTATTAGACAATGATAAAGACTTTCAGATAAAAACTTCCAGTCAGGCTGGTTAATAAAAGCTTCATCTTCTGTATTTAAAACGAAACGCATGTTTTCAAAGCCAATAGATTTTATAGACTTGTTATAATTCATTTTGATCATCTTTTACTTGTATAGTTATAGCGTTATTGCTTTGTTATGACTGGTGTCGTTGCTAGGTTACGTGTGTATGGCAGAGTAATACTTCATTGGCACAATATTGGCACTCCTAGAACACCTCTTAACTAAGCAAATTGCAGGGTCGGAATTAATTGTGGTAAAATTATGTTTGATTTAAGGGTTTTGCTTTAGCAATCCATTAAAAATATCTGGTAAATTGAGAACAGATATAATTTTGGTCTTAATTTGACCAACAATAGCGAAGCCCACCCATTATTTTTCTGCTCCCTTCCCAGTCAAAGCAGTCTGGAACCAGTGTTGTGGTGAATACACAGGTAGTCCGAAAACTTATGATAAAACTGCCTTACTGTCAAATCCGGGTCCATGATCAGGAGAATACAAACCATCTCAATGCCATCTGTTTGCTAGAGGAGGAATTATAGACCAAGGCTGTTTTTTCATGATTTGGGCTGGACCTCTTGGTTCCAGTCCAACGAAAGCTTAATGCTACAGCACATAACCGGGATTTGGTTTGGCTCAGTGGTTCAGGCCTCAGGCTACTAATGCAAGCTGCCATTGTTGTCCCCTGAGCGAGGGCTTTAACCTTAAACTGCTCAGATCCATTGCAAGTCTCTGTGGATAAGGACGTCTGCTAAATGGTCCGAATGTATAGTGACATTGTAGAGAAGAGATTTCCTGGTGCATCACGACGAATGGGAAATTGTTTGTCGAATTTGTTGTGGAAGAACTGGACTGGTCTGAGCACAACCCTTAACCCCATCCGGCTCATTTGGTGAAATGACGTTGACTGCGAGCCAGGCCTCATTCAGTTCTCCGACCAGGCTGCCCAGCAATTATAATGTATGAGTGAAAGTAGGAAACAGGGCAAGCACAGCGGTTTATTAAGCAAGCACAAGAAACGATTCTTGGCACTTGTGAGGTCCAGGCCGAAGTCTAGCTCTCTTGGTTCACTGGCCAGTTCACTGACGCCGCGTAGGACGGCTCCTGAGTCTCCAGCACTCCACTAGGTGGTAGCTGGTCTGTGGTTTCCATATGACTCCACCAGACACATGTTACAGACCCTTTTTCTTTAATGTAACCACCAGATCACCTTCCAGTTTGTAAGAGGCGAGTCCCAATGTTTGAGCGTCCACATAATTTTGGGCATGTCTCAATGTTTATGTCACAGCAGTGCCATATTAATACCCAGGGTTTTGTATTTGATCCTTAACAAACGCCTATTTTTGAGCACAGCGAAGACCACCAGTTTTGGGTCCAGTCATCGACAAGATGTTATGTTTTATCAGTATAATATTGCTAAAACAGCAAATCTAGTGGTGGCCTAAGACTTGTTGCACAGCACTGTATGTTTGAGCGTCCACATACTTTTGGGCATGTCTCAATCCAGTATTTGGCACTGAACAAACTTCCTTGAAGGTGACCAAATATAAGGTTACACCAATGGCAGCTTTCAGGAGCTTGAATCTCAATCTTTTCAATCTTTTTAAAAAAAGTGAAGGCTGTTACAGCAGCGCCATATTAATACCCAGGGTTTTGGATTTGATGGTTAACAAGCGCATGTGTTCGAGCACAGTGGTGACCATTATTTTTCTGTCCAATCATCGACAGTATGTTGTACTGTATATGATCATTATACCATTGCTAAAACAACAATCTAATGGTGACCTAAGGCTTTTGCACAGCACTATATGTTTGAGCATGAAACATGCGTGTTTAAGGGTGAAAAGGTTATGATATGTTAAAGCCCGTTAAAGACTGTAGTGGAAAAGAGTATTATGTACTGACTACATCAGGTTTGAAATTTTTGGGTCTATTGGCCAATAATATCTTATTTATATTTCATTATACCATTGCTAAAACAATCAACCCTAATCTTGGCCTAAGACTTTTACACAGTGCTGTATGCTTGAGCGTCCACATACTTTTGGGCATGTAGCGCAGGCGTAGATTCATTACAGCATCCAAGCTGATGCAAGCTGCTTTTTAGGAATGCAAAAATCTTTCTGATTGCCCTGCAGGAAGAGATTTGCGTCAGGCTTGTCTAATAGAACACAGGTAATGGCTCATTGTGTTTTAGCACAACGGCATAGCTTTGCAGACCATAAGATTAACAGAGGGAAGTGAATCTACGCCTCATGAATCGTCGGCACCTGATCGTGCTGTTCACTCAAAAACTCTAAACCCAGGGCAGATTCAGGAGTTAATGAAAAACGATGAAATGTTGCAAGGTAATTGCACATGATGGAAGCTCCGGATGTGGGTCTGAGCTTTAGTGGAGTACAGGTGCGAAGGCTAGAATGGAAACCCAATTATTCCAAATGAGCATGAGACTTTTGCCAATGGGCGTACTGAACTTAAGATAACTACTAAAAGGGAGAACCAGGCGGTAACACAACCGCAATGGCAACGCAACATCCTAGATCGTCACAACACCAAACAAAATACTTACCGGGACAATTCAAGATACCAGGCACCCAGAACTGGAGCAGCACAATCCGTACCATCAGGTGCTGCTACTTTCAGAATCAGCTGCAGAGAACTGATTTTACCCATGAAAAGACCTGCCAGGAGTGCACTGGCACTGCAGTTTGGATAAACAAGAAAAACGACAAGCATCTGATTGGGCAAATCCTTTCCATGTTGTACAGGAGATCCCTGCATGACCTGGTCAGGGTGAAAGAAATATGAGCAGAACAATGTCCCTTGTTATTGAAGACAATTTCAAGGTTTATTCCATTTTCTGATGCCATGATGAAGGAGGTTCCCAGGGCAGCAACGCTAGAGCAGAGGGGTTTAAGAGCTCAGCTCGAGGGCCCAAGAGTGTCCGCTTGGCAGAGCTGGGATTTGTAACCTTTCGATAAATAGACCAGACCCCAGACCTCTAAGCCACCACTTTCCATTGATGTGAGGACTTTTCTCCTGGAATGTAAAGCAGCTCAGGCTGGCTTCAAATGAGCTGATATTCATGATGAGATGTCCTCCAGACATCACTGCATTTCTCTGTACCTTTTACCCGCACTTCCCCGCGCACACACTGTGACACACACTCTAAGCAGGTGCTCCCACAAACCTAGGCATTGCGCGCAATTTGAAACACGCGACACTCACCACAGCCCAACAGATTGTTACGCGCACACTGTGAGTTGTCTCACAGAGTTAGTATACCGACTGGATGCGCGACAGGGTGTGTACAAACTGTATGCGCTGTGTCTTCACACGCTAGATCAAGCTACTGTGTCCCACATCTCCACGCCTTCGGCCCTTACTTGTGTGCTGTCACCTTTCACACACTCATATACACTCCATGTGCACACTCGTTACAGTGCACACGATAAGCCTGGCTGTCCCCGCGCGTGACCGCGCCTGGTCCGTCCGCCTCGCACTTTTCGGTCGTGGTGGCACTCCCACGATCGAATTTTGTACCCACCCCCACTCACCTTCGGTTGACACAGTATGGCGTTACAAGAGAGTGGTCAAGTGGGCGACACACAGTTCTTCCACCCCCCCCATTCCCACGTGTTCGTCACGCGCTCAGTGTGGCGTCAGAGTCTCTGTGCCTTGAAGCTATCGGTTGAGGATTACACCGAGAGATGCAGAAAACAGTTTCGTCATGTGATGACACAGAGAGCAGAAGAGCACAAGCCCTCCCAGAGTGAGTCCCAAAAAGTGAGACAAGATGCCAAGAGAAGAGAGTGTGAGGGGTAATTCGCGCAGAATGACCTGCAGGAGCGAAGGGCGCCTATACTTGCGAGCACATAATCTTATATAATAATATATAATAAAATAATTATCATGTACAAATATGCCTGTGATCAGCCCTAGTTCTTCTTCTTATTTTGGGTTTTATGGTGATTGGCTACGGTATTGGCATTATCGCCCCACCGACTGGGACTTGGATATTATAGGCATGTCTTGGAAGATTGACACATTTGAGTGTTTTATTTAGGGATTTTATTGTGGGCAACAAAAAAAGTATTTAGTCAGTCACTTGATTGTGCAAGTTCTCCTACTTAGAAAGATGAGAGAGGGTCTGTAATTTTTTACGGGTTCTGTAATTTACATCACAGGTTACACTTCAACTATGGGAGACAAAAAATGGACAAAAAAAAAAAAAATCTAGGGAAATCACATGTAGGATTTTTTAAGAATTTAATTGTAAATTATGGTGGAAAAAAAATAAAGTATTTGGGTCAAACCAAAAAAAAGTTCAAAACCTCAATTACTTGTGTAGCATAAACCTTTTGTTGGCAGTGAAAGTGGACAGGGGAGGCCGTCTTTCTTTCAATCAAACGTTTCTTGTTTAGTCTTCACCAGGTTGGGCACCACACTTGTTAGCTGCGTATATTATTTTGGCCCCATTCCTCCATGCAGATCTCCTCTAGAGCAGTGATGTTTTGGGGCTGTCCACCTGGGCAAACTTTCAACTCCCTCCACAAAATTTTCTATGGGGGCTGAGGTCTGGAGACTGGCTAGGGCCAATCCAGGACCTTTGAAAAATGCCTTTTTTACGGGGAGGCCACTCCTTCGTTGCCCCCGGAGCGGTTTTGTTGGGATCATTGTCATGCTGGAAGACCCAGCCACGTTCCATCTTCAATGCTCTCACTGATGGAAGGGAGGTTTTGGCCTTAAATCTAAAATCTCACGCTACATGGCCCCGTCAATTTCTTCCATTTAACCAAGGATTCAGTCGTTCCTGTCCCCTTTTTGCAGAAAAACAGCCCCAAAGCATGATGTTTCCACACCCCATGCTTTTCACAGTAGGTATGGTGTGTTATTGGGATACAACTCAGCATTTTTTTCCTCCCAGACACGCCGAGTTTGAGTTGAGTTTTTACTAAAAATGTCTGATATTATAACAACATGATATTTCTCCCAAATCCTCTTCTGGGATCATCATTATTGCTCTCTGGCAAAACTTCAGCAGACGGGGGCACTGGACATGTACTGGCTTAAGCAGGGGGGACCACGGCCTGGCACTGCAGGATCTGAGTCCCTCTCGGCGTAGTGTGTTGCTGATGGTAGCCTTGTTACGTTTGGTCCCAGCTCTCCTGCAGGTCAATTCATCAGGTTCCCTCCGTGTAGTTCTGGGGGATTTATGCTCACGTTCTCATGAATCTATTTTGACCCACGGAATGAGATCTTGCGTGGAGCCCCAGATCGAGGGAGGATTGTCAATGGTCTTGTATGTCTTCCATTTGCGGACAATTGCTCCCACAGTTGATTTATATTCACACCACAACACCTGCCTTGCGTATTGTACAAGATTCACTCTTCCCAGCCTGCTGCAGGTCTACAATTTTTCTTCCTGTGTCCTTCGACAGCTCTTTGGTCTTGGCCATGGGTTGAGTTTGGAGTCTGACTGTTTGAGGCTGTGGACAGGTTTCTTTTTATATAAGATCAACGAGGTCAAACAGGTGCCATTAATACAGGTAACGAGTGAAGGACAAAAGAGCTTCTTAAAGAAGAAGTTACAGGTCTGTGAGAGCCAGAAATCTTGCTTGTTTGTGGGTGACCAAATACTTATTTTCCACCTTGATTTAAACATCCTACAATGTGATTTCCTGTTTTTTTTTCTCATTTTGTCCCTCATAGTTGAAGTGTACCTATGATGAAAATTACAGACGTCTCTCATCTTTCTAAGTAGGAGAGCAGGCACAGTCAGTGGCTGACTAAATACTTTTTTGCCCCACTGTAAGTCTGAAATTTTTTGTTTGCAATTGGGAGCAAAAATAATTCAAATGGACTGTTCGATCTCCGAATTGATCTAGTGAAGAGGTGTTCGAATTCCGAAGTTCCACTGTACTAAGCAAAATTCAAAGCACTTCTGTAAGTCACTTTTGATAAAGACGTCTGCTACCCATGGTAAATATGGTGTGATTTACATCAGCCGTGCTGTTTTTCTTACAAAACATTCAGTCCGGCAGCAGTGTATCTGCAATATATTGTGGTCTCTAGAGACCTCTGTCCAGCTCAAGCTGCCTCCACACTGCTGTTTTTAGAGTCACTCCAATTTACAGCTTTTAACCAGCCACACACACACACAACACCATCTTGGTACACCTGTGTTTTGGGGACCTTCCATTGAACACATAATGATTTTACTGTTGCTTAGTAATACTGCACCTACACATAACCTTAAACTCATTATCCTAAAGCAAAATCTTGGGAAAAACAGTTTTTTCACAAAAAAAAATTTTTTGTAGACAAGCAATTGAGTTTGAGGAGATGAGCAAGGACAAAACCTTAGGAAAAAAATCTCTTGGTCCACGTTACGATTCCCACCAATAACGTACCTACTTGGTCTCACGCACACTCTTGGGTATTGACCTTAATATATCTGCGTGGTTGCCGTCGCAGGCTTTCTGAGATGACTATTCAATTAAGATTCATTTCAAATCAGGTGCTTGACACTGAAAGGAATCGATGCTATTATTGATAAGTGCCCAGTGCCAATGAAAGCTTGCATTATTCATCCTTAAATCACCCAGAGTGCCATGCATCTGATGGAACTGTCTTGCTGCTCAATAAAAAAAACGTAGCACTGGCTGCCAGACGAAGAATCTGTGATAAAGGGTCAACTATGTGGGTTTGTGTGTTTCTCAAAATATCTTTATCTTTTCTGTAATCTTGTGCCTCAGCTATAGCAGATAAATCATCCGGTCCATGTTGGCAAAAAAACCTAATCTGGAACGTTTACTTAAAGTGGACAGATGTTCTTGATATTCCACTAAGAGTGTAAAAGTTTAGTCAAAACTGTATTGTATTATTATTTGATAGCAGACTTTATTCATTTTAATAAGTAACTAAACTTTTATAGTAGCTATGTATTTAGTTGATGACAGTATTGCTCTCAATAACTGACTAGTTGCACACTGACTGTTTATTTAGTAGCTGATGGTACATTATTTGATAGCTGACTGTATTTAGTAGCTAACTCTAGTTTATCAAATTGCTGACCATTTTAATTCAGTAACTAACATACAAACACATAACGAACGACTTATGTTAAACCATCTGTAGTTTGTGCCATAGGATGACTGCCATTTTTTAATTAAGCTAAACAAATACTTCATTCAGTAGCTGAATTTATTCAGTAACTTCCAGTTACTGACTTTATTCAGTTGTTGATTAATTAGTTATTCAATAAACTGAAATGTTTAATGGCTAGTTTATCCAGTACTAAAACTTTATTTAGTTGCTGATTGCACACGTTAATCAGTAGTTTAATATTCAATAGCTGACTTTTAGTTTTAGTTTATTTAGTATTAGAAAACTGTCTAATATTACTTGTCTAATATAAAAGTACATACATACTTTAAACCCACACATTGCGTCAAGCCTACTACCACACAGCGGACGGTAGAAACTAACAGCTCCCAGAATTCCTCCAACGCAGAACCGCATGACCCCGCGGCCACCTGAGTCACCTGAGTACTGATAAGGACTTTCTGATTCCTCTCCATTTTATTCCCAGCGTTCCTTACACGTTTCACAAAGTATTGCCTCATTTTTTTTTTGATATGCGTACCAAAGCGTTACCTCTTCCTGGGGGGCGCCCTCTATGATCACCAACCCCCCTCCCCCCCATGGAAATAGATGGTGCTCCAGTCTATTCTGTTCCGACAGCTGCTGGAACTCGTCGAGGAGGGGGGTTGCTTTGCTACAATACCTGGTGGACTGTAAGGGATTTTACGGCCCCGGAGGAGAGAAGGCTGGGTTCCGGCCAACAACGTTCTGGACTCTGGGGGTCAGACAAGGCCCCAGATTTTTTTTTCACCAGCGCCACCTACAATGCCCAGCCCCACCCCCATGTGGGCCCGCTTAACGCATCAGGTTCAGAGTCTTCCGAACAAAGGAAAAGAGGCCCCTCCATCAACGACATCGCATCTGGCAGAAATGCGTCCAGCTTGTGACAATGGAATGAGCCTCCTGGTCGCCAGCAGTGTCGTCTCGCTCTGGATCTGCCTCTTTGAGGGGGGGGTAATTGTCATGGCCACTACATACACCATATATCTTTTACCTGATTGCGTCAAGATACTACACACAAGATACAGCTCTTAGAATTCACTTATTATCGCAGACCACATGACCCGCCGGCCAATATGGAGCTACACCCCTTCATTGTTTTCACCCTTGTTTCCATTCCTCCTCGACCCCCTCGCTCCTATTGCCTCTGTTTCTCTTACACGCGTTGCAAGACTTTCCCCCTTGAGTGACATTTATTCTCAGCGTTCCTTACACGCGTTGCAAGTATTTCCTCTATTTTTTGATGTGGGTACCAAGCGTTTACCTCTCCGGACTGACCTATGGTATCGATCCTTTTCTGTTTCTTGGATACCTGTGCACCACGGACGGATTATCGGGACCGACTGTTGCCTGTGACACGACGATCCTATTGTTTGATTGCATTTGTGGTGACGCTGGTTGTTCGCTGTTACGTTGATAAATCTGGTAACGTTTCACCCTGGTTCTGCACTCGTCTAACCAGTCCATCCGGCATTACAATACTAACTTTTCAGTAAATAAATCTGTGTTTTTCAAATGTCTGTACTTATCCAGTAGTAGTCAATAGCTGATGGTTATTGATTTTATTCAGTTGGTTAATTTGTTCAGTCTAGCTTATAACTATCTAGTTAGTTGCTGATGGTACATTATTCAGTAGTTTAAGCAGGTTAATTAGTACAGAACTGTTTATTATACTGACTTATTATTCAGTAACTTTACATTTTCCGAATGTGTACTTCATGCAGTAGATGAATTTATGAGTAACTGATGGTTACTGGCGTTATTCGGTTGTTGATTAGTTATTCAGTAACTGATTGTTGCTGACTTTATTTAGGCGTTGGCTAGTTTGTTCAGTACCTACCTACTTAGCTGCTGATGGAACATTTTTCAGTAGTTAACTACATTTAATAGCTGACTATATTTAGTATGATAATGTTTACTATACAGACTTTTTATTCAGTAACAAAGTCTGCATTTTTCAAATGGTGACTTTATTCAGTAGCTTATTGTAGGTTATTATGTGGATGTTTGTAGCTAAATGTAGTTTATTCAGCAGTGGTTTCTTCTGTATCTGACTGTGGATTATTCAGTTGTTGGTGTAGTTTATTCTGTGGCTTAATGTTTTTTCTTTGTTTGTTTGTTTGTTTCGTAGACCACTGTTTATGTAGTAGGTAATTATAGATGATTGATTGAAGGTTTAGTTAGTAGCTGGATGTAGTTTATTCATTAGCTCGGTGTAGTGTATGTACTAGCTGTACTGATTATTCAGTAGATCATTGTAGTTTATTCAGTAGCTCAGTGTAACATACTCAGTAGCTATGTGTAATTTAATCAGCAACTGACTATTGCGCTGATTACAGTTTATCCATTCACTGACTTCTGCATGTAATAACTGACTATTTAGTATTAGACTGTAGTTAATTCAGCAGCTGACTAATTTTTCAGCAAATTTTAGTAGTTCACTAATTTATTCCATTGCTGTGGTCAGGAATATTAGTACCCATATAGGGAACAACCCCTAAACCTAGTCTAAGTATCAGAGCCATGCAGTTTATGAAACATGACCCACATTTCCTCAAACTTATACACTCGTAATAATTTCTATGTTTGAAAAGTTGAACAGATAAGTCTACTCTGACACCACTGATTAAAAAAAGAGCCTCAGTGCTAATTTTGAATTATAACCCTCCATCAATCTCTGCAGTGTCGTGGTTTTGCTCGACCCAGTCCGCTCTTATTTGAACGATAATTCTGCAATTGATTCTCACTCAAATGACATTTTCAGTGAAGATTAATTTTTCTCTACTCCAGTATCCCGCCGTGCTCTGCTCAGTCTCTCAGTACAGCTTTAGCTAACATTACATTGGCATTTATAATTAATGCAATCCAGTAGCCAAGTCACGGCAATTAAAAACTAGACCGTTCAGTCCATCAATTCTTTTACAGTCCACAAAGGTTATTAAGAATATGGGAGCACTTCTCAAAACAGCTCCACTTTTTGGCTTGTAAAGTCCTTTAAGGGTCCACCAAAGGGAGAAACCAGTGAACCATTGGAATGATAGCTAGAAGAAAGATAGTCAAAGTTTTCTAAGACTTCAAATAGCAGATATGTTTTGATTATTTTGACTGTTAATTTTATTGCTGCAGTGCCTTCTTGGGATAATTGACCCACACTGATCAAGGATGGAATGGTCGTCCTTGAGTCTGCGTCAGACTAGTTGCAAAAACCTGCACTGATGTTTTTCAAAGCAGAAACATTTGTGCTTCAGGTTTATTTTTAGCTGTTGAATAAAACTCAATCCAATGCCCTTTAAAGCAAAGAATTTACAAAGCCAGCACTGCCTCGTTGCATGGCAGAAATTGCATTTTGATTATTTGTAATGCGTTCCACTATGGGCCATGGATGAAACAATCCCAACAGAGGCAAAGCATTTTGTTCTGTAATCACATTACACTGTTAGCCACCTGACGTGATATACAATAAGTGTGAGCCACTTTCAGCGCAGTGGCCTTCGGTAGGTACGTGACCTCATTATGTGATTGAGGGTATTTATGTTGTGCAGGAATTATTACTGATCACAGAGGGAACAAATTCCACTCAAGCAGAGGTTGAGCTGGGATTCGGACTTGGCTCACAGCTCCAGCACTAAGCACTGCGGCATTTGTAATCGAATATTTGAAGATTTCAATCACAGGGAATCACAAATTTCATCCTTAGTTGAACGTTTTTGTTACTTCTTATGCTTACAGATCAACGCTTGTTTATTAAAAGCTCTACTTTCAGATAAAGGCTCTGGTGGAAACTCTAATAATCACCTAACAAACTCACACTCTTGAAATAAATAGACCTTGAAATAAAGTGTCGCATTGGGGAGGGATAGAGTCAGACAGCTGTGAAGTGTTTAAATATTCCACATGTGCATCAGGGCAAGTCTTTGTAAGTCTAAATACAGCTACTGTGGAGTGATGTTATTTAGTTCATGAACACACAGGCTGTGTCCCAAATCACTGAATGATTCCTACAACAATAATAACCCTTCAAATGCCACAACACAACATACAAAAAAATGATATCTTGCTATTTTCTGGGATTTTATCAATGACTTGTGTGGTAGTCAAGCCGGCTAGTGCCGAGTCCGAGTCAAGACCAAGACCAGGAGTGACTGAGACGAGACCGAGGCGACATTTAATGTAAAATATACCATTAAATGTGAGTGATATTTAGGGTTTATTAACACTAGCCAGTCTGCTATGCTGGTTTGTATTTTGGGGCCGCGTCCCAAATCACGTTACCTGCTGCAACGTCTAGCTGCTAAATGTCAGAATATTACATAAGCGCCTGTTTTCAACTCTGTGTGTGCTGCATGTGTGTTAGTGTCATCCATTTTGATGCAGCGAACACTGAACGCATTTCAAACCTGTCAGCCTGAGATGTCATTTCAGTCAGGATAGTGTTAAGCGAGTAGCAACTCGCGAGGATAAAAAAATTAAATAAATAAATAAAGGAGTAAAGACTGAAATGCCTGCAGCATCAGAAACACCTGGCACCCATCCTTCTCCATCAGTGTGTGTGCTGTGTTTGTGTGTCTGTGTGTGTGTGTGTGTGTGTGTGTGCACGCTTGCCTGGATTTGAGAGACTCGTAATTCAAAACAATCCAGCAGAGATGAAAGGAGCTATAGAGGGATCCTCAGGGGGCGAGCGAGGCCCTCAGTAAAGGTCTTCTCTTGGGGTGTGAGGACTTTCCAGAGCTGATTGCTATAGCAAAGGATTCTGGGAAAGGGTCGCAGCCATGCCTTATCTGAGTCCGAGATGGTGACGATTTTATCTTTCTGAAATATCTCTGATGTTGCAAGGACTTTTCGCAGCTTCGTGTCATACAGTCTGCTGCCGCATGTCAAGTGCTTCCTCGAATCTAGCCGCCGCTTGCTCTTGAGATTAGAGATGAATTATCTGATAGAACGTTCTGCTTGCTATACGGAGCCAGATGGTGGCAGAAGGGAGGACCTTCTTTCAGCTTTTGTATTTTAATCAGTTTTCTTGTCAAGAATGCACATTTTATATTTTTAATGGCATTTATTTATTTAAAATGAACTGAATGTGCATGCTATGCTTTTTTTGAAGTTAGTGAGGCACGAAACATATACAGAAAAAACATCTATTGGCTTTTTGATTGCTGAATTATTGCAAATATTGCATTGTTTAGTTGATAGAACCCTTCAAAATATAATCAGAAGGGTACACAAACACGTAGACAGAAGCCACTCTAGTACGCAGTTTTGATTTCTTAGTAACGCTCTCAGTCAGACGTGTCCTGTAGCAACCAAGAAAACGCAGAGAAGTGTTTTGAATTGGACAATGGTTTGATTTTCCTTTGTTCCTGAAATAATATTTATATAATGTTTTGCATTTACCCCTTACTCCTGCCTGACCGCTCACCACCCGTGTATGGCCACATGAAACCATAAAACTAATTAGTAAAACATGTCCTCGTGGTATTTTTCTGAAATCTATTTCAAATGTTGTAATAATGTTAACTACCTCTTTAACTATAGGTCTGAGAGTTATTATTATTTCTGTAAATGCATCTAAGAAATCTGCCTCTCAAGCTTTCAGTCAAATGTGACTGAACCTTGAACCTTGGTGATTTATTTGAAATCTGCAGCTCAAAGCAGAGAATCAAAGAAAACATATTTGAAAGAAAGTTTTTAGATGTATTTTTTCCATGATATTACATTATTACATTTACATATCCATTATAAGAAGCTTCAGGCATAAAAAGAAAAATATACTTATCTCGATTAATTACTATATACATATATTTATATATATAAACATTTAAGTCTTCATTGAAGTTGATTCCTCCATTAAAATAAATATGTAGAGGTCATGGAATTGTATAGAGAAGTATTAAAATGAAATGAAATACAATATTTAAAAACAGGAGAAATACAAGCCCAAAAGTCTGAGACCACTAGTGAAAATTCTTCTGAATTGTTTTTACAAGCCATTTAATCAGCATAACAATTTGAGTGAATGTGACCATTACAGACTTTACTCATCCCACCGAAATCGCATCGAGCATTTATGGGGGCACTTGAAGACAAGTCCAAGGCCAGCTTCTGTCACAATGGATAACACAGATTTTGCTTCCTGAACACTTTGGGTGTATTTCTTTTATTTGGACCAATCATGAAAATCACCATAAAATTCAATTTCAATGGTAACCCTTCATCCAGCTACCTAGTTAGCTAACTAGTACCGACATGTTTGCTCTTCAAATGCTTCAACATGGCCCCCATGCCAAATAACGTTAGATTTACAAATAGTGCAACTGATAAACTTT
This sequence comes from Ancistrus triradiatus, assembly GCA_025084515.1. Taxonomy (NCBI): domain Eukaryota; kingdom Metazoa; phylum Chordata; class Actinopteri; order Siluriformes; family Loricariidae; genus Ancistrus; species Ancistrus triradiatus. The sequence goes on along the minus strand of JAJAGP010000800.1, from coordinate 169,388 downwards.
TTTCAGAGAGAAATGCTCCCACAGATGAGAATTTTTGTCTTTGAGGAAGCCGTCATGCTTTTGTTAACTCTCCAGTAAGCAAAAATGCAAAAACCTAGAGTTAGAAACACTTGTGATGACGTCACCGACAAATCGACTATTAAATTAGTTGCCAGATAATTTGGTAGTTGGTTTCTAAGTCGATTAATCTTTGCACCCCTGCCTGTAATCAAGATACTATTTTAAGTGTTTCTTTTGCAAACCAACAGTTCCTGTTTCCTACTCGTTCCATTATCAAAGTTATCAGTTCTTGTAATAAAGGATCTAGTTTTGGGAAATGTACCTGTTTCAGCACCAACATTTCAGTTTTAATACCAAAGTTACCAGTTTCAGTACCAATCATCAGGCCCTATTATCCTTAGTATTTGTATGGAAGTTAATGTTTTGCTGAAAAGCTTTAAATATCAGTCAATAAGTAATAGCTACCCAAATACAAAAACCTTAGAATATGGTCCAGAGTGCAGGATTCGAGCCATTATGTTGAATAAAGTCAAGGATGTGATGGATTATGTAACCCAGAGGTATGTATAAAATTACCCATACCAGTGCATAATGGCTGGCACAACCTTAAGCGACTTTGTGCTGTAGTGTATGCAGATAATGGAGTCCATCTTTTAGTCTGAACTGCATGGTGCCTCTTCAGGGGGAAAAGGTTTTCTGTGTCTTTTGTGTCAGACTATCTTAAGGGATCCATTTACGGCGGGAAATGGAGAGGGCAGAGCTAGAGCGTGGAGGACGAGGGTACGTTTTTGCTCCGTGAAGAGAAAGCCACACACAAAGCTCAGATAACACGTTAAAAAAAAAAAAAAAATAGTTTATTTAAAAAAAAAAAAAAAAAAAAAAAAAAAGGTGCGACAAAATCAAATCCCTCGCAAAAACTGAAGAGGCATCTTTTCAGAGGGGGCGAAATAAAATAACTAAATAAGAGCAAGCTTGAGATGAAAGGGCTCAGGGGTTTTATGTTTATGTGAATCTTTACATTATATGTTATATGTAATGTGTTCCTCAATATTGTGGGCAGGTCAGATCATGGTTTTTTTTAAGAAGAAATCCAACTAAAAATACTTTACTTGCTATTTTGCTTAGAAAATATTGTACGTTCTAATGACAGCAGCAAATCCTGTCACGAGTTTGTGTTGTGAAAGGAAACACTGAGAATTATATTTTCATTTGTGCTACGAAACTGGAATTATGTATGATGTACGTATCAGATTTCCAAAAAGTTTTTAGTAATCAAAAAAACATTCCAGTTCCCACTACCCAGGTTGGTGGCCAGATTCAGTAACCATTTCAGTTCCAGCACCAATGCCACCTCTTTCACTTGCAAAATATTCAGTTATACCAAAATGTTTTCCCAGTAATTCTGCATTTAAGCAAGAGGGCAAATCTTATCCAGAACGAATCGGCAGCTGATACAGTCTTACAAGGTAGGATACAGTTAAAGCAAGTGCCTTACTCAAGGGGGCTCAACAGTGGTGCCTTATTAGTGCCTATCCTTGGAACCATGGACCTTCTGGGCAAAAATAATCTAGTTTATCAGAGAATTTCCCATTTCCTGTTTTTTGAGCCAAAAGTCAAGTTTCATCATTTCAGCAAAAAAGTAACCGATCTAAGTATCAAATATTCCAGTTTCCATCCTAAGTTTTTCCAGGTTCATTCCTAAGGTACCTGTTTAAGTACCGAAGCTCTAGATGTGTGTGTTTTCAATGAACCAAGGAAAACTATATAAGAGTGGAACCTCAGATCAGAATTCAAAACTTAATTGGTTTCTAGATGGCTTGTGAGTTGCTTCGAAGTCGGAACTAAAAAAAAGAAATCCAGGATTAAATCCATTCCCACCCCCAAATGTTTTTTTTTACACCTATATTCTTATGTAAATAATGAATAAAAACCATGAATAAAGCAGTTTTAAACGTAAAACAGTGCAAATAAAATCAAGTCAAGAAAGACATGAAATATGTGAAAATAAAAGTGAAACTCTATAGCCATTGAGGTGAACACACAGTTTCAGGACGTCCTTATAACTGGGAGTGGGGCTGATATTACTAATATATAATATACTTTATATATATATATATATATATATATATATATATATATATATATATATATATAAACAACAATATAACAGTAATATAATATAATATGCCTATGATTGTGCTTTTGTTCTTCTTTTTTGGGGTTTTATAATGATACCATTTTGGTGCATTATCGCCACCAACTGGAATGGATCATGTGCATAGTCTTCGGAAGATTCCGATTTTCTTCGCACCATTAAGTGTCTTCCTTAAGGGTGCCCAGGTCTGAAGTCAGAATATTTGTATGACTTTGGGGGTCAAAAAAATTCAAAAGTACCGTTCAATGTGAAGAGCCATTCAACTTCCAAGGTTCCACTGTATGGCACAATCCTATCCTGGCATAGTCGTACCCTATTAAAGTCCTGCTGAAATGGGGTCAACTCTAACAAACAACCAGTACCAAGGATCCAATTTGGGGTAACACCAATGTCAGTGATGAAAGGAAAATCATGATGCATCAAAAGCATATTCATAAGACCTGAGACCACATATTGCAATAGTATTTCTTTGTTATACTTGATGATATTATGAATTAGTGTAGTGTAAAGGAAAGTCCCCTTAAAGCTGTTTGGCTTGACTTGCAGTAAAATGTTGTAATTGTTGATGTCAACCTGTAAATTCAATACAACGTCTTGTTTACCCAGTAAAATCCTCCAGCATATCGATGGTCTTTAATAAGCTCGATGACATCCTGATCGTTTGCTCTTACGCCTCTCAGGCCGTTTCAATTGTGACGACGTTTTCTAAATAGCAGGTTTCATAAATTCCACTCAAATGAGAAAGCTCTTGAAAACGTGAGCTCGTTTTGCTGCATCTGTTTGACGACAAAATAGCTGTTTTTTTCCTCGTCTTATATGAAACATAGATTTTTAAATCACACACTTTCGCCGTACAGAGACGTGGCATGATGTGAAAACAACACAGGCTTTCTCAAGAGGGTCTCAACATATCATTTGAAACCATTAATAGTGCGTAACATGCTTTATCGTAAGAATATGCTGTGATGAGAACGCCGAGGAGCATCTTTACACGTCTTACCAACATAAAAGCACCAGGAACCATGTACATTTGTGAAAGTGCAAATTGGGAAACATAGCCACACCATTTACAGGGACCGTTATCAAGAATTCAGCTTCAGTTGAGGTCCATGCTCAAAGTGGTGGCTCCGTCTGATCCAGAGCCACTGGTATAGCCGATCCCATCCATAACACCCTATCCAGTGACTTAAACATTGGTTTGATATCATTTTGGGATATCCTTTTAACTACATAGTGTATATGAGAGGCTCCTGTCTATATAGTAGGGGTGGCGGGAGGAGACCTACAGATATCTGAAGAAATAATGGAAATACTTCATTTTACTGTTCTACATTTATTCCTAAATGGATTTGGGCTATTTCATGTTTTGTATATTTGTTATATTCAGTTCTATGCAAATTACTGCATGCCAGAGTATAAATGATAAAAAACTATGTAAAATTCAAGCACTGACATAACAGATATGTAATACTGTACAGAAACACCACATTTTATTATTTTATATAATTTGATCTTAGGATAACATTACAGTACTTAAGAAGTCCACTTTGTATATTTTCCAGTCTGTCTGGCTGACCAATGCTGTTTTTATTTACTGATTGATTATTTTAAGTGTATTTTCAAACGTTTTTGATTTTTGTGAATCGATTCAGAATCGTCCACGTTTCCATCGTGATTCATCTAAGAATCGATTTGGTCCCCTACAAACAAAATAGTTGCTGAATTTGCTGAAAATCGATACTAACTGTATGGAGTAGGTAAATATATGACAAAATGGCACAAACGGACCCAAACTCCAAAAGGTTTATACTGTATAGCCAGCAGTGTGTGATGGTCTGAGAGCTCTTATGCCTGACAGATTAATTGGACTGCAAACCCTGTCTTCACACACTTTCCTGGCATAGCAAGATAGCAGACACCTTGTACACTCACACGCACATAAACCTATGCTAAAAATAGGCCGTATCGACAAGCCTCATTCTAACCAGGAGCTAGTGCATTACTTCCTACCACAAGCAGACGTGACAAGAGTCAAGCTTCTCTCTCTTTTTTCATGCCCTTCCCTTATTATACCTTCTCACCCTCCATCCCTACCTGTTCCAGCCTCTGCTTTGGCCGTGTATCTCTGCTGTACTCTGTGTATCCAGCTCCGTGTGAGCCGTGGTCCCTCGGTAGGCAAAGTCATCAGATAAAACACCATCATGTGGAGTATCCGATGTGTACACTCACAGGTCTGTACACACATACACACACACACACACACACACACACAGCGTCTCTTTGTTTTGTAAAGGACAGCTGGGCTAATTGGCTGCAGTCAGACTGATCACATGGCGTGATTAAATATGCAACTGCAGCCTCTACACCTGGCTCACGCCGTTCACTGTACTGCCTCGTTTTGCCTCAGTAACAAGCCAGTTTGGATTTCTGAGTCTAGTGCAAAAGTGTGGCCACCCCTGGTCCAATTACATGCTTTGTCGATTTTCTTAATGAAAAAAAAAAAAAGGTAACGGAATCTCTGTGGGGAAACAAATGTAAATATGACATTTTTATGCAAAAAAAGTCAATTAACTCCTGCGACCTTGGCTCATCTGGAATGGTACCCAAACTTTGGCACAGTCAAACCCCGCTATTAAACTCCAATTACCCAAATTCCTGCTGTAAAACGTGGGATGTTTCAATTTCCTGATGAATGATGATCACGAAAACAGCAGTAGTACGTAGATTAGGGGTGGGTATTGGAAGATGATTTGATTACATCACAATACATTGCGATATGCCGCGATATTCCACACAGTTCACTGAAAATATAAAAACAGCTGAAATACAAGTTCCGGTGAACAGTCTGAGTCCCCTTAATACATCACATCACATCACATTGATACTTCAGCGGACAGATTAAGTCAAAACACTGTACTGCAGGAGCAGTGATTGTGGTTTACATCCTAATTAAAATGTGTTTATCCTTCTTTCAAAAAATGCAATATTTTGAGCTGAAAATTAATGTAGTATATCACAAAAATAAATATTGCGATATATCGCTGTATCGATTAGCACAAAATGGTTTCTTACCTCTACTTACACCGTCCTCTTTTAATAAGTGGTTAAGTATGGTGGTTGTTTCTTTTATATTGTGGCTTAAAGGCTAGAAGAAACTGTAAGACAGTAAAAAAGAATGGTGGAGACCCTGCTAAGATAATGGAGGGCTAAAAATACCTGCGCGGTGTGCGATGGGATTCATAGATTGTGAAGAGGTGGTACAGTGCAGTGAATGTTGGGTCGCAAAGCAGGTGTGATTGCATTTGGGCATGCCAAAGGCGTAGTGTGAAGAGAGTAGCTGAATTGCAGGTGTATCGATGCGTACGGTCATACGGGTCTACCAGCAGTGTCAAAATCCCAATGCTGGAAGGTCTTGTCAGAATTGTGCATACCATGAACATATGGAGCAGAGTGACACACAAGACTCCTTTGCTTGTACGTAAAAGTGCCCGGTTACAGTGGTCTCTGCCTGAATATGAATGATGTTAGGCATTGTGTTCATCGAAGACCTCAATCCTTCAGTGAGGACTTTGTGCAAGGTATGGTTCATGCTGGAGCAGGTTCTTTGATGTTCTGGGAGATTTAATTACGCAGAATTGGGTTGAGGTGACAGTAATTTGAACCACAATGCCTACATTGAGCTGCTGGACAACCAGTTATTGCCTTTTGCTCATTATCTTACCGAGGAACACAACATTCCTATCCATGTGTTCTCTCTTTCTGTGCTCCTGTCTTAAAATTTGATGCAAGTGGAAGAGAACGCAATTTGTGAAAGAGCACAAACTGAATGTTATCTTAATGTGGCAGTTTTATAGACAGCACATAATGTTTTTCATCATAATGAGGCCCAAATGTGACATTAAACAGTCATAATGTTTACGACATACATACTTGTTTGCTTTCTCAAGGTCATCTCTCTCATCTCAGGATCACTCTTAAGAAGTCCTCTTTTTCTGTAAAGCTTTATTCTTTATATGGCAAGGTGCACAATTTACAGACATGACACTATTTTAAAAAAAACAAACACGTCTGAGTGGTTTGGGATTAGCATAAGAAGAGTAACTCTTATTTGATTTAACTTAAGATCGTCTTCTCTTCTTTACCATGTTGAGATTTATTAGCCTCAGCCTGAGGTACGGCACTGAGGGGAATTAATCATTAAAATGAATGGCAGGCTTGCTGTTTGACTGACAGCTGAAGATGAATTGAAATCAAACACCATCGTCCAGGAAATTAATTTTCCATTTACGTTTTTGGGACTGAAGAACCATGCGTTAAAATGATTGATTTCTAGTTTTAGATGAGAGGCATAACATGTTCGAAGAGGATGTCATTACATTAGTGCTTACTATGGATTTTGTCATTGGTACAATTTCACTCCAATTATGTGAATTTTCTACCGTTTCGAATTACACATTGAACTTGTCTATGCAAATCTCATGACTCAACTTGTGATGGAGTCTTTTAAAGGTGCGCAGGGTATTCTGGGGTCACTCTGTGCTCTGTTGGAGGAATGATTGGTACTCATGATGGTGTTTTTGCCCCCATTGCTTATCAGCTTTATAATTCTCCCAAAATTGCTTTGTGGACAGAAAGGCTTCAGAATGGATGGGGCTGTTCTTTCAGGTACAAATCCAGAAATAGGATTTAGATAAATTTTTTTCTGACATTGCTCAGCTGTTCTTTTTGATAGCTTTTAAAAGGGGACATTGAGGGCATGACTTGTTCCAGCTATAGGCTGAAGAGCATGATGGGTATTTGTTTTTTTCTCTCTCTGCATCATCTCTTTTGGTCTCGTCTCCTCTGTTTCGACTGGTATTTTTTTATTTGTCTTTATCAGAGTACGATTCGGACAGAATAACATTTCCTCTCGTGCTGCTAGTTTTCCCAGAAATTACAGACTGTGGGTTATTGTTATGACTATGGCTCATTTAACAGGATAAGAGATCTCTGTAGAAATTACACAGATGGGATCAGCTTTATGAAAAATGCATTTGTGTGAAACCCCAAAAAATGACATGCATAATTATTGAGACTTTGCTGCTTGAAGTGAATTGGCTAAATACAGCTTCAACCAGCTAAAGAGCCACTGAAGAGCCATAATATATGATATATATCTATATCTATGTACATAGGACAGCCGTGTCAGGAGCCTTGTGGTGCCACTGCCTCCACATCTTCAGCGTTAACAGTCCTAAGGAGCTGCACCTGGGTGACGCATTATTTAAACCGGATAAGAGCCAGCATCAGCATGGTTTCTTTATATGAGATGCTGCCAGTAAATTGTTTGAGTGTGTTTGTGATTCTGTGAAAGAGAAATACATTGGGGGAAAAAAACATACAGCTGAAAAGAACTATTCTCTCTTCTTATGACTACCCACAATTTTCTAAATGATTAGATAGAAAGAGGGAGAGAATGGTGCTTAAAGCCAGACTTAAAGAAGAAGCATTAAAGTTAGTTGAACCATTTTCTGAAGAGAGTTAAATGAGTAAATAAGAAAGATCTTATTTGAGTTTGTAAGATTGAGAGAAACCAATCTCAGTCTCAGAGTTTGTTTTGTTTGTGGACACCATTTTGTTTTTGTATCTGCCTTTCTGTGCTCAGACCTTTGTTTGGTTTTTGTCAATGACATGGGCGTACTTGCAGTGGCTGTCATTGGAGCTCATCAAAGTGCTTGCCTGGTGTGCCTGAGATCCCAGGAGCAAATCCCCACTCAGAATTGAACAAAATGTCTTGCTCTGTCCTTAGCGAATATGAACAAAATGCTTTAGTTTATAATGTATTGAGTGATAGGGAAGGTCCATCTTCCTGTTACTGTTTTTGACTCTAGTGCTCCCAGAGGGCGGGACCAGTATCACTCTGCACTTGTGTCCAAAGTCGCTACTGTGATAGGAAGCATTTCACATTATTATTATTATTATTATTATTATTGAGTATTAAGGTAATACAACTAATATTGCTATTCTTAAGAACAGTAATAGTTATGTACTGTTATGTACTACATAATTTCTACATCTGTCTGTCACAAGGGGAAGAAAAGGCACTTGGAAGTGACCTTTACAGACCTGTGCACACACTGAAAGTGTGTTAAGCTGAAACTCGCCATGGTGCCTTTATAAGCCTCAGCTTAATAACAGTGCCAATCCTGTCAGGAAAGAAATCCACCATTGTTTTCTGATGAGAGTTCCTGTCAATTTTAGTTCTCTCTTCCACTAACTGGGTGGACTCTTCAGGTAGTTTGGTGTGCCTGTCTCTAGGTTTTACCTGCTGTTCCAAATAGTGTTGCAGTGGGATCTCAGTGAGATTAAGACCCACCGAGCATTAATTTTGCTGGCTACTCAAAGTGCCCAGTGGTGTGAAAAACCAACACAAGCAGTAGCTTCCAGTTATTATTGTTTTCTTTTTACAAAGTCATGAATCTGTTGGGGAAAATTGATTTAATTACAGGAACTGGACTAATGTTTTGTCTTGCAGCCTGAAATAAAAAGTCATTACAATATTTTTTTCCAGCTTTATTTATACATTCTATCTTACATTTCAATAATGAGAAACCAGCAAACTGAAAATGAACAAAAACTGAAAAATTAGAAGCCTTGTAATTACTAAACCCATAGGGTTGGTGAGAGAGATCCAAACCTGAAATCAGGTGTAAATGGTGATGAAGTACAGGCAGGCAAGCAGGGAGAGCCGGAAGGTGGCACAGGCATGATGGCACACTGAGATCCAAGTGACCAGCCTCAGCACTGGGAGGCAACAGTGAACTTCCCAGTTTCTTGAAATCCCCTTAGACCCCTAGATGTTTATCTAAAGGACCATATATTAGCAAAATGCTTAACTATATAAGTAGGTTTTGGCACCGAGGCCATATCTGATTCCTCAACACATGTTATTCCATTGCTGAGGGCCACTTCAGGAAAAAGCTCTGGTCGTTGACAATGTTTTCTTGAACCTAGGTACTGATAAAAAACCTGCCACTTAAGGAATTGTGGGGCGGCACTATTTAGGGCTTTATATGTTAGTACAATTATTTAATAATCAATGCAAAATCTAACTGGCAGCAAATGAAAACAGGGGTGATATGATCAAACTTCCTGCTGATAGTAAGCACTCTAGCTGCTGCATGATGGACTAAGTGAAGCTCATTTAAACACTTACTGGGACATCCAGAAGAATTACAAAGAATTACAGTATGTTTCATACTTTAATGATGTTTATACGTTTATAAGCCTGCTTCTAAGCAGGCTATCCTGGTAATGTTCTCTATATGAGCTTCAAATGAAACACTGAGATCAATAATCTCACTGAGGTCGTTTACTGCTACACACGGAGACCGCGAGAATCTGTCTGAGTGTCACCATGTAATGACTAAACTTACTTCTAGCAATCTTTGGCCCCATTAGAAGCACATCTCTGTTGTCAGGATTCAGTAGGAGGAAGTTACTCAGCATCCAGTGTTTGCTATCCTTCACAGTCCTCCCGAAAATAGCCTCGATCGTATCATCAGCATAACAATGAAAACGAAGGCCGTGTTATGAAGAACCGTACCCAGTGGCAGCAAACACAGCTCAAATGCAGTGACCCTGCAACTGAATCTTGTAGAACACTTCAAACTTAACATTTGTATGTCCTGAGAAATCATAATTTACATTAACAGACAGGTGGCGACTGATGGGATAGCATTTAATCCACGAAAATGCTTGAGCCCTATAAGATTGTCCAGCTTATCGAGAAGAATATTGTGATCTTTGGTGTCAAAAGCTCCACTAAGACTGATTGATACAAGCAGTGAGATTAAACCTTGGACAGAGACTTGGAATCTATTGCTTACTACACCAACGGTACTATGACTGTGACTACACTTCTATCACTAGCTCTCTCTAATGTCTTGATGTGCCCTTCTAACAGTACAATCTACCTCTGCCAGACTAACTACAAGTCTACACTTCTATTTTCAAATTATAAAATGATCACAAAAGGTAGAGGAAGAATAACTAAACATGCTACACTTTGCACAGAGAGCAAATTCTGGATGAGCCAAAATACACAATGTATGATTTTTTTTGTTTTTTGTTTTTTTTGGCAGTGTGTTTAGGGTCACTGTCGATTGCCCAGTCCAACCTCTTTAACATAGTGTTGCTACCAGTATGCTTCACAGTTTGGTGGTGTACTGTGTTTGGTTTTTGCATGCATAAATTTGAGTCCAAAAAGTTCAATCTTGCTCTTCTGTGACCACAAACCTTTTGCCACATGGCAAAACTGAGTGCGTTCACATGCACTTACTAATCTGATAACAGCAGAAATCCGATTTTGTCAGTAATCCGATCAACGAGTATACATGCAGAGGAGTAATCAGTAATGGAAAACCTCAGAATTTACATGACCCAGGCAGTGATCGGATTTCTACTTTCCAACCAGCCAATAATCTCACAGAAATACATGACATAAACATCAAACTGTAATATAAGCAATAAAATTCTTACTTTTCTTGAGTATGTACTATATTTCAGTCTCCAAAAAGTGTTTGATAGCCGTTTCGCTTTAATTTTGTGGCGCGTTTAACTCTGAGGTTGCCAGATCCAGTGATGGATCGATGGAAAAAGTGGCCAAATAAAGCCAAGTCTTTAGAATATGCAGACCTGGCAACCGGGGTGAGGCTGGCGCACATGTGCAGACTGAAAACACCAATTATAATCGAGTAACTGGTATATATGCTATGAGTAATCTGATTACTGGGGTAAAATCAAGCTCTCTTTATAGGATTTCTTAATCTGATTCCTAGATCGTAGTATGCTGTATACATGACCACTTGAATGATTAGATAACTGCAGAAATCTGACTGTGATCAGATTACTAAGTGCATGCAAACGCACTCTGCAGATTGTCAAACCATCTGTTTTGCTAATTACATTTTTACATGTTACTTTCACTTTGGTAAGATGTGCATATACAGCTAGAAATAGTTCGATTTCATTTCTTTCAATATTCAGGGAGTAATTTGACAGATAAGAATTTTGACATGATATAATGATTTCTGTAGGCCCTATAACTCTAAGCTCCAGATATGTTTAAAGTTTAAAGGCTTTACAGACAGAAATGTTGCAGAATATGTTTATTTGGTGACAATATATATGGCACAACCAAATGGTCTCATGCCTCATCTTTGTGGGTTGTGCAGTATGGTTTTCCCTTTTATCCTTAACTGAGCTGTGTGTGGGCATAACCAGATTTAGCACCCCATGTAGGATTGACAACAGTATGTTGTTGCATGAATGTGGCTTTTGTTTTTATCCCCCTGCTTTTCTGTAGTTGTTGTCTCTCCTGGTGTAGCGTTTTTGGCCCTGTACATCTATTTCTGTCGTATGTTTCTTTGCTTCTGTCAGGTCAGAGGGAAGAGAATGGATGTGTTATGTTCAACCATGCATTAGTGTCCTACTTGAGATTAATACTTCTCCCTACAACATTTCTTGCTGAGCATCCTTTCACGTTCCTGTTGATAATATAATATACTTAAGAAACAAGCCTTTGAGTTACAGTCGGTTACATTCTCTTATTCGGATCTTGAAAACATTTCTGTGTGTGGTGTCTCAAATGGACAAATGGCCTGAAAGTCTGCCGGGGTCTGAGAGCTCTTTAAAGCTTAAGACAAACTGCTTTATCTTGGTTTTCTTTCTGAAAGCTCTCGAAAAACTAGTATGGGTGATCAATATAAAGTTCAGGCGTATTAAAAAAAGAAAAAAACCAATGTCTTGGGGTCCAACTGAACATTCTCAGGCGAAATAGTTCCCCCTAAATGTACCCATGGTTATGGTTAAACCATTAAAATATTTTAATCTGCTAAATATAATGTATGTATGTAGTATTAGTATAATATTTCCAAATTTGTTAATCGAAACTGTTGTTTAAACGTACTGCTTTCCATTTGTTAAGTATTTAATCACCAGTCAATTAAAGTCAAGTCACGTCAGATCTATTTATATAGCGCTTTGTACAATGGGAGCATTGTCTAAAGCAATTACCAGTTTAGATTATCTCCTAATATCTACGTCCATCCCAAAATGAGAACCCTAGGGGACAGGGGGGAAGGAAATTCTCCCTAGTGTTATGAGGAAGAAACCATGGAGGATCAAGACTCAACGGGACCCACATCCATCTAAATTGAGGTGACTATATTTAGGTGACCAGTCAACACTAATCAAATTGCATGACATTTTCTGTTTTCTCCTCAGAGCTGTGTACGCAGTTTCCGGCCCCCACACATGATGTATCTGATGGAAAGCTCCCTGTGATACTTCCAATTTTTATTCGACAATGGACTCTCCCTGACTTTAGTTTCGCTCTTAGATTTATCATCATACCCGGGCCCACTTAATGTCGATGCTGGAATACTTCCACCATTTTTATTCGAACTTGACTCCATATGACTTTAGTCGCTCTTAAGATTATCATCTACGCCGGCCCAGAGGTTGGGTCCCTTTTTGAGTCTTGGTCCTCCTAAGGTTTCTTTCCTATAAAATTGAGGAAAAGTTTTCCTTCCTTGCCACTGTCCCGCCCTAGGCTGCCTAATTGGGATTGGACGTAGTTACTAGGAGATATCTAAACTTGTAAAGTTGCTTTGAGACCATGCTCCAATGTAAAAAGGTGCTATATAAATAGATCTGTCTTGACTGACTTGACTGCAATTCAAATGTTTTTCAGCAAACAATGTCATCCAGAGCATTATACGAAATCTCAAATAAATCAAAACAGTTAAAGTTTGTCTTCTCAAGCTTGCTTTATATAGTAAACATGGTCAAACTCCTGTAAATCTGAATTCCCACTGAAGTATGGACTGTGGTAGCCTAGCTGTTAAGGTACTGGACTATGGACCAGAAGGTCCAGGGTTTCAAATCCCACCTCTGCCTAGCTGCCACTGTTAGGTCCTTGAGCAAGGCCCTTAACCCACAATTGCTTGGATTGTAAGACTGTATCATCATAATCAGCTCTCTCAAATATAATCACTCTCTAAAATATAAACCTGCTATGTTAACTGACCAATTATGTTATACTATTTTGACATCATGTACTGACTGGGAATGCATGTCGAGTCATTCTCCTATTCTATTAGTAATCAGGGCAGTGTGTTGTTATGGACCAGCTTCTATGGGCAGGCTGGCAGAGCTGGTCCTATTGGTGGTTTAAACTTGGGGATTTACTAGATAAGTGATGTTTGTGTTCTCTAAAAACAGCCTAATTAGCATTAACTTAATGAGACATCCACTAAAACAGCAGAAATAACACAATGAATGCTTAAGTATTGTCCACCACTGAGACCAGGGATGTTTCTAGGGATTGGACACATTCAGTACTGTGATCAAACCATGTGGGACCGAAATGGTCCAGGATTATCGGTATGTGAGACATTTTACTCAAAGTGTTTCTGTATTGATAATGTTTCAACCTTTTAAACAAAATCAAGCAGATTGTACATGACATTTGATGTAGTCACTTTTCTCAGCTCACATCTTTTTGTGCATCTTTCAGGAGTGAATTTACATATTCAGACATAACATAACCCTCACTAGGGATCTTGTTTGTAAACAGTGTCTGGGATGTGCGTACGCCACCTTCCTACTGAAAGCAATTTTTATAGAAATACTTGGATGGAAAACAGTATGTGTAGTTATGGCAAACTTTGATCAATGCATTCACATATGCAGAATTTTAGAGACAGCATTCTTTGAATTGATGACACACTCAGTGAAATGCAAAATCACCACTTTCACAGGTAACCCTTCATATTAAATAGTGTAGCTCAGTAATAAATAACTGCATATAGACTGTGTGGCCGTGAGAAGTTTTTATTTTTTATATGTATTGTCATTTATTGCTCCACATACCTATTTGCAGCTTAAAATTTAAGAACAGAATTTTAGGCCATGTTTGATGATCATGCAAACCAAACAAAAGCTTTCCTCACCAACAATGAGCCCTCTAATGAGCAGATTTAGATTTCAAAGAGCCATTCTCTTGGATCCATGTGCTGGATGGATACAGATGAAAAATCAAATGCCTCACAAAAACTTATAGTAAGTACAGAAGTATAATAAAAAAATAATATTCTAAAATGATTAGGCTACCTTCTTGTCAAGCATATTTGCCTGTTTATAGGTATAAAAAGGTGTGGACCCAGGTGAAGAGCACCAACCACTCGTTTTGGCAATAATAGAGCATTGAATAGGGAAACTACTTGCTGAGAGCACACTGTAGACAAACCCAAAATATTGGGAGGTCCCAGAGAAATCTTCTTTAAAAATATACATTAATTTCTAATAGCAAACATGTCAGTGTTTACTGTTCTCCATGCATATTCATTCAGGTGAGAGTGAGTGTGCTTGTGCATTTATTTTACACGTGGGATTTGATACTAATGCCTTGGGTTAATATGTTGTTTTTCACAGGGTGATACCAAAAAAAGAAAAGAAAAAGGCAGGAAAAGAAACAATGGACTTATAAAATGGTGTCTGCTAATAATGGAGAACACAAAATGGCAGCTAGCATAAATGAGATGCTTAATTTGGCATCAACAAATAAAAAAATATAATTTTTATCCATATACAACCTAAATGTGTTCCTTTCCTTCACAATATGTATTGCATGTACATTTACCAGACGCCCTTATCCAGAACCACGTACAACTGATTCAATTTTATAATCCAGGTAGCGGTGGGTTTTGAACCCTGGACCTTTTGGTCAATTGTCTGGTACCTTAAACGCTAGGCTACCACAGCTACACACACACGCACCTGTTAAAGGACCTTTCCAGAATTTATTATTAATTACGTGTAACTTGCTCACAGTTCTCAACTTGCATATTATTTGCTTTTTGTTATTATCATATCCATTGTAATCTTCTTAAATTACAGCCAAATTATTTTATTAAACTTCCGAACTGCCCCCTCCTACTTTAATTCTGCAAACCCTATCTTTAGGACTTTTAGTTTTACCCTCTCTTAGTCTTCTAGACAGATTTCCTGCTTTCTTTCTCAGTCTTCATTTTAGAATTCATTGCTATTCATTGCTTTCTTTCTATCTTTTCTCTTTAGGATTCATTAGCATTCATTGCCTTCTTTCTGTCGTTCCTTTCTTTATAATCTCGTTCTCGCACACATAGATACACAATGTCCTAGGGCTCTCCTTCTACAAAGACTACAGCAGTAAACAAATGGTATTGTCCACTCTTTTATACACTGCCCTGCAGGTGTAAGAAGTTGGGGGCAGATTAGCCCATAACGCATTCTGAATTCTGGGAAACAAAGCTTCCGCAACCATTACAAGCCAGTTGGTTAGAGGCAGCAGTGCGGAGCTGGCTTGCAAAATGTGCTTAGGCCTCTTCAACAGAAGAAGCCAGCACAGCAGCATGCACACCTGCTGTCCCTGTGTGGTGGCAGCGGCGCCATGTGGCCCCTGGCAAAACGTGTACGTGTTGATAGTGTGTTAAAGTATTGCTGACACGTGTAAACTTCTTTATTACATTTTGCTCCACTTGCAGCTGACGCTGTTTGGCGAAGTGGGACAGCATGCAAAATACACAGTAATGCACACAATCAGCCAGCTCGTTTAGGAATGTGTAGGAACTGTACTTACGAAACATACGGTACTTGTATAAAATCATTTGCATGTTTCTTGTTTTTTAAATTTCTAAAGATTATTAGTATATTATGACTGGGACGTGCATCACATGCAGGCATGATTGGCCATGTTTGAGGAAGGGAAGGATTGTTGAGGGATCATCCCCAGTGCTGCAACAGACACCTGCACAGCCATGTGATTATTTGGTGCCCCATCCAGGGCACAGAGGGCTTGTGCTCTCCATTCTTCAGAGATAGCTGTCAGAGCACCCATGACTTGTCCAGGAAAAAACAGGCTTAAAACTTGGAATCTTGTTCTTTAAAAAGCTATCCCAGTAAAAATGTACTGAGATTTGACAGTAGAACCATGCAGTGGCCAAATTATCAATCTCAATCAAAATTCATAGTAGATGTCTACTATAAAATTTCCCAGTAGATACGTGAAGTTTAAAATCAAAAATTCAAAATAGAACTGTGAAATAATTCATGGTCAGTTCATGTTTACAGTTGTACTATGAAATTTCCCAGTACAATCATGAAGTATCCAAAATACCATCAAAAATTAATTGTAGAACTGTGAACTTTATGGTAAAACTGTGAAAGTACACATTAAAACTGTCAAGCACTTCACAGATTTACTATGAAATTTGTCATTATATTTTTCCTGGGTATATTTTTGCTATTTCAGACCATTCTCGTTAAACCCTAGAGATTGCTATGCATGAAAATCCCAGTAGATCAGCAGTTTCTGAACGACTCAAACCAGCCTGTCTAGCACTAACAACCATGCCACGTTCAAAGTCATTGAACTCACCTTCTGATGTTCGGTTTGTACCGGAATACTGGAGAGAGAACCTGCAGAAATAGGGCAAGGGTTGGGACTCCGCTTACTGGTTATTACAGTGGCATTTTTTTTTCAAATGGAAACGGAGTTCATTAAGTATTTGAATGTGGGGAGTCATCAGGGGTGAAGGTTTACAGGGTCTCAACCAGCTTTTCTGAAAAGCCAAAACAACAGTGCCACATTTGTGTTTGTTAATCTTCTACAGAGCTTCATTACCTGCAGTAGAAATTCAATTCCCAGCTAAACTTCCACTGTGCTTCTGGACAGTTTCAAACAAAAAAAACATTTGGGGCTGCACTTCAATTAACCCTGTCAATATCACTGACAGAGGCCCACTTTCTCCTGCAGGGTTTCCAGTGTTTAATTCAGCCACTTAGTCTAAACGGTTCCACTGCTTCAGTGAAGCTTTTCAGTTTTGAATCCTTATCTAACATAACATAACACAACGCAGCCAGGTTTCTGGGTACTACGTGATCCTGTAGTAATCTTGAATGTGATTGGCACTGGAATTCCAATCTGTAATCAGAAAGAACAATCTAAAAGGTGTTAACCATTTAATAGCACACATTTTCAGTTTGGGGATACTTTAATAGCTTTTTCACCGTCAGTTCATATGGGCATTGCCAAATAAGTGTGGCACTCCAGTGACTGGTAAAAAATGCATGACGTGAGGCGGGTTCCTCCCTTAGCAATGATGATTACTGGACTTTCTGTCTGGATGGCCCATAGGAGACTGGACTCATATTGTTGCAGTTTGCAGGGAGCCGAATGCTTTTGCAGTTTTATTTTCAAGCTTTTGATTCATTCAAACATTGCAAATATTAGTAGTGTCATGTCCCCCATCTGGCAAAGATATATTAATTAAAGGGAATCAATGCAAAAATGATGTTGTTCCATCCACAGGTTGCCTTCTTTGCTAAATCCATGTTACCTCCTTCTTTTGATATTTTATTCTCAACCCAGCCTCTGTGTCCCAGACGAGATTGGTCTGTGGTTGTGACCTTATTAGCGTGTCATCCTTGCCTGCTTGATAACTCAGCTGCTAACACTCGTTCCAATCCAACAAGCCTAACAAGCATCTCCTGCCCACACATGCAGCACAGCGTACCAGTAGCATTTGCATTAGCCTTTCCCCGACCTCATTAACAACGGGTAGACAATTGTACATGAGTTTTCTTCTTTAATAGATAATGCGTTTCATAAACAAGTTAATTGGGAAGTTTAATTTCAGCGCTTGCTAATTGCATTCCTGCAAGGGAACCGTGTCGCATGCATGTTTGGCTGTAGCACAACTTTTCAAGTAATTATCGACACGCTCCTTGTGCTGGTGTATAACAGAGGGAAGAGAATAAACAAAACGACTGGCGCTTGCATTCGCAGGCTGGAGACTGAGAGTCACTGAAGTGTAGCGTTAAACTTCTCGGTACAATCTTACAATCCAAACGACTGTTGGTTACTGGGCGCCGATCGAGGACCGAACAGTGGCAGCTTGGCAGAGGTGGAATTTGAATCTAGCACCAACATAGTCCCTCACAGATCAGGTACTATTTGGGAGGTGGACATTCATAACACTGCAGTGACACTGACTGACGTGCTGGTATGATTGAACCAGACACAGCAGTGCTGCTGGATTTTTATACACCTCAGTGTCACGGCTGGACTGAAAATAGTTCACCAACCAGAAATGTCCAGCCACCAGCATCCTGTGAGCGCTAATCAAGGATTAGAGGATGACTAACTGATGACAAACTGTCTGACTTCTGCAAGATGGACCAACTAGATAGATAACTCCAGCAGCACTGCTGCATCTGATCAGAATGATCCACCACCCAAATAGTACGTGATCTGTGCTGGTCCTGTGGGTGTCCAGGAGACGAACAAAGTATGTAGAGAAACTACAGATTGTAATTACAGAACTACAAATTGCATATGTATGGTAAGTGGAAAGAAATTGGACCATGAGTGCAGAAACAAAGGGTGGTCATATTCTGATCTGACTGTGTAAAAACCATTTGCCTTTTGTGACGTACTGTGTAATGGCAGGGTAGGGAATTGTTCCTGTTGCATAGCAACGCCGTTTGACGGACAGTATTGTCAGTCAGTTTCTTTATTTTGTTGTAAAATAACTGTTGTAAGAACGCAATAGAACTCTCAAGGTCGGGTTATCTGCGGCCACATGACATTCATTCGTGGTAGCACCGTCCCTGTCGCGTTCTTTTGCTTAAATATGTCCCTCATTTTTCCTCTCCATTTTTCCATGGGCTTGCAGTCGCTGCAAATGAAGGATTTGACGAAGTTTGAAGGACACAATTACTACACTAGTTTCGCCAATACATACAAACGATTTATTAGCTTGGTGCATTTCCAATTATTATTTAGATCACCGATGCTAAAGGGGTGGCATTCCCGCTGCAACCCTCAAACTGGCTCAGGTTGCCAGATTGAACTGATTTGGATGGGGACTCGCTTTTTATCAGAGTGGAAAGATTTGATATGAAGTGCACTCTCTGTGTCATGCCTGAAAAGATAAGTATTGGGTAAAGGCATGTGTGCATGAGTGTGTATGTGTGTGTGCGCTCATGTGTTATGTGTTTTCCCCCTCATGTGCTGGATCTCAGCTCACTGGCCCTGTCTGGGAAAAGAGGAGAAGAAAAAAAAAAAAAAACAGAATGACATTTTGCTCAGATGTGACTCATTTGCGGTCTGCTGGCCGAATTGAGCCAGAAAAAAATAGGGGGTGGGGGAGAAGGGGGGAGAGGGTGGTGAGTCACAACCTGAATAAATCATTAATCAGCTCACGTGCAGAGAATAATCCCGTAGCCCTTTTATTTCTAACGTGTCTTAAACTACCATAAAAAGGGTGTGACTATGGTAATGTTCAGTCAACGACCTGTTTCACTGAACGTAACGCGGCCATTAAATGCCACAAACCTTCATATGCTGTATCGCTCCAAGTTACATTACATGACTTATATATCTAGGGACATTATTATAATTATATAACCTTGCTCCTGACGGGAGTAGCCGCTGATGCTGATGTGGCGTTAAATAAATAAATAAACAAAAAGACATTATCATTTTTCACTCTGACGCCGTATCAGTCGGTGCACGCAACTCACATCTGAGACACTTGTGATCCCATTTCTCTATGTCACATGCCAGTCTGGAAGAGATCTAGGCAGTAACACGTCAGCGTCGCTTCCTGTGTGCTCCGCTCAAACAGTAATGAAGATAAAATGAGCTCTAGTAGAAAATGTGCCTCAGATTGTGTTCAGCTTCGACAAGCAGAGCAAGATACGTTTTTTTCCCCCTCCACCACTCCGTATACTGCTAAAAAGGGAATTTACATAAACTTCAAACACACTAACACACTCGAGCCTTTGCTGGTTTGTCCAAGTGAGACCGACTCGAGCTGTAATGAGAACGTCTTTGGGGGGAAATGGGAGTCTTTATGTGAGTTTAATGCGAATGATTTAAAGGAAGCCTGAGACTTTTAACACGAAATACATGAACTGTTGGTCCCAGTTCAGTTGCAGATTTTATGAGAGATTCACAACTTAAATATTCTTAAGTACTATGGTATCTCGGTTCTCGCCGAGGCTTTTCGAGAACCGAAAATGGCGAGTTCCGTGAAAATTGCTCCCATAATGAATAATGTAAATAGCAGATGACTCAGGTGCTCCCTGATTTACAATGGGGATATGTTCCGACAAATCCTTCTTCTTCTTTCGGTTTCTCCCTTTATCAGGGGTCACCACAGCGAGTTAAACGTTTCCACCTCACCCTGTCCTCCACGTCCTCTACTGTCACTCCAACTCCCTGCATATCTTAATTTACCACTACCAAATAACTCCTCTTTGGTCTTCCTCTCCGTCTCTTGCCTGTCCATCGCCAACATCCTCCTACCAATATATCCACTATCCCTCCTCTGCACATGTCCAAACCATCTCAGTCTTCCCTCTCGAATTTTGTCTCCCAATTTTCCAACCTGTGCTGTCCCTCTGATGATCTCATTCCTAATCCTGTCCACCCTAGACACTCCTAAAGAGAACCTCAACATCTTAAGTTCTGCCACCTCCAGCTTTGCTTCCTGTCTCTTTGTCAATGCCACTGTCTCTAACCCATACAACAAGGACTGTCTCACTACGCTCTTATAAATCTTTCCTTTCACTTTTGCTGTGACCCTTTTGTCACAGTGTTCCGACAAATCCATCATAAGTTAAATGTAAGATGAACTGATGAGTTTAATGTAGTCATTGTCATCATTGTGGAGGCAAGCTTATTGATTAAAAACAGTTACATTAACCTACAGATGGCCAAAATCATTAACGCAAAGCTTATTTTATAGTATGTGTTGAAATATCACATGTAATTTAGTGATTAATGTTGGGAAAATGAAAAGAAAGCAAACACTGAAAAAAGAAAATGCTAATGCTAACTGCTCAGCCTGAAAGCCAGTTTTCCTTTTGTTTGGCTATCATTACTAACCATTTCAGGACCTATGGAGACTTCTTGGCCCTGAGAATATTGTACTGTACATGTAAAAATAAAGATATAAGATGTAAGATATAATCAGGATTATATATATCACTGAATGTGTCTGCAGTCTTATTACAACAATGTGAATACTGAATGCACTTGGATGGCGGCGCATATGCACCATACTGAACAGCATAGATATTTCTTTCTCGGTGGAAAGGTGATCAGTCATCACGCACCCTGATGATGAATGCAAAACAATTCATGCTTTGCCGGTTCGATTCTTCATGGTGCCAGAAAAATGGTCGCGCATTTCTTAGTCAGTGTTTTTTAGCTTGATTAGAATCAATTGCTCTCCGGTGCCTAAATAAATATTGGGAAATGTGAACTCCCACTCGACAATAACTTTATTATAATATGCTTCGTTTCCCGTCTTTCATTTATCTCATTCTGTCTTTGTGCTGACAGGTTGGTATATGAATGACTGAGCAGATGACTGAGGTGCCGAGGGATCAGGATCACTAGAGCGCAGGCAGATCCAGCCGGCTGCGGTTGGATAAAGAAAGGACGCCCTTCATTTTATAGGTATGGGAGACTTTTGGTGCCATTGAGTGAGCCCGACATGCACTGCTGGGCTGTACAACAGTATCAGGGCCATCGGATTTGTTTTGAACTTCCTAGGTAGGCTTGACACCAGGAATGGTTGAAATAAGGGAACATTGTACACCTTTAAAGTACCTTTACAGTGTGCAAATGATGTATTACTACAAAAATAACAACAATCAGAACATCAAACATCTCCAGTGACCACTTTTCAGAAAAAACAAGCAAAAAAGCCATAAAAAAGGAATAACACAGTATGCTACTCGTGGTATTATTTATGGTTTACCATTCAAATGCACGGAAGAAATGAGAGTCTACTGGGAGGGGTTTTGGGGTGTGCATTATTGAAATGATATTTAATAGTGTAATATCCTGTCAGGGCAATTTGCAGGTGATTAAAGGAGATGTGGATTCATATATGGGGCTGTTTTGATCAATCAATTCACATTAGCATTTCTGAGACACGGAGAGTTGTGGTGATAATGTATAGCTTTGGAACATGGTTGAAGCTAATAAATAAATAATGAGAACATTCTGCTGAAAGATGGAAGAGACAAAAAGCATTCTAATCTAATAGCCTCACCACGCCGACTATAAACACGGAAATGAACGACACATTGGACGAAAGCTGCTCCTGTAACCAAACTACACGCTTTGTGCAAGACGTGCCATCTAGTGTATGAAACGTACATATATTAAAAGTGATAAATCGGATCGTCAGTAGCTAGTATATGTAATTACACTGATCAAATCTTCTAATGAACATTATGTTTGTTCTGATTATGAGCATCATTAAATATGACATACGTTTCCTCTCAGGTTAGCTCATGTTAGCTTGCTGGCTACATATGCCTGCCGATTACACAACAATCTTTCTGAATGCTTGATTTGCACTGTTCTCTGCATTCCCACTGATTTGAACCTCATCGTGGCATTGCGGGTAAAGCCCATCTGAAACAATCTCACAGAGCGTGAGACACTGACGCAACAGGGAAGCTTGTGACCTTCTAATAGCTCTCCTTTTCCTTAGCAGCTCCCATCGATCTGGCAGGGTTTGAGGTTGGGGGGGTGGTTAAAAATCAGTCAGCAGGGGACACAGTGTCTCCTGGGTCCAAGACACACATGAACCACTTACTTTTAAAGTAGAAGTGAGAGGAAAAGTGTAAATGTGCCCGAGGTCCCACGAGGATCTGCTCTTTTCACAGGTAGACTTAGGTTACATACGAAACAACAGGTTTATTCACAGGCTAGAACAAAGTATACAATTAAAAAAGTGAGAAAATATTATCCATAGTGCAAGTATTCGGAAGCCACTGTCAAATATAGGGTTATATTATATCAAAATATTGACGTTGTTCATACTGTATGAGTTGAACCAAAGGTATTGACCAAATACTTATTTTCCACCATATTTTACATTTAAATTCTTTAAAAATCTTACAATGTGATTTCCTGGATTTTTTGTTCTCATTTTGTCTCTCATAGTTGAAGTGTACCTATGATGAAAATTACAGGCCTCTCTCATCTTTCTAAGTAGGAGAACTTGCACAATCAGTGGCTGATTAAATACTTTTTTGCCCCACTGTACCTTCGTACAGTCTTCAGAAAATAGTGCGATTTATTGCTACGAAGTATTACTGCCAGGTTGGGCTGTTATGATCGACTTATTCGCAATCGCACTTCTGAGACATGGACAGCTATAAATTATAGCCTATACAATTTATTGCGCTCATGTGAAAATATGACGTTGAGAGAGAAAACAAGTCATGGAACAGCCTATTTATAATATTTATAAACAGTCTCATTTTCAGTTCTTCTCCAGCGCCACTCAAAGCACTCTCAAGTGCAGTTTATCGTAGTTTGTAATGTATGGTTTTGAAACATCAAATAAATAAATAAATAAATAAATAATCAGGACATTCTGCTGAAATACGGAAGAGACAAAGCGTTCTAATATAATATAGTCACCACACTGACTATAAACACGGAAACGAATGACATTGGACGAACACAAGCTGGTCCTGTAACCAAACTAAATGCTTGAAGTGCAAGAAGTGCCATCTAGTGCACATTATGTGACAATAAAAGGGTCCTTGTCTGAAGACTCGACTGTCTTTTGACTGCTGTAGCGATGCTTTAAGTAGGTAAATCAAGCACGTCACATAGTTAAATACCATCAGCATTTCTGAATACGCATAATACCGCCCAACCCTAGTCAAAGATTGGGAATGATAAAAACCAGAGCTGTCAAAAAGCTATAAGGGTTTGTTAGTTCCCTCCAGTTCAATCCTGCTTTCCGGGTCAGGGTTCTGAGGGGATTCAGAGCCTATCCTGGAATTGCTGGGATTCAACTCCCTGACACGGCCAGTTATACCCGTGTGATGCCTTAATTAGATAGGAACCACTGCCAGGACCCAAACCTGTGTCAATGCACCACTTGAGCAACAATTATCCCGCTATTGTACATGTACATTTAGTCTGATGCTCCTATAACTGAGACGGTCTTCCAACTTACAGTCCATGCAGTTGTCTCCTAAGGGTCTTGCCTAAGGGCCAAACCCTAGTTCCTTAACCTCTGTGCCATTATAGTCCCATGATAAATGCTAAGCCCATGCAATCTTATTTTCTACATGCTGAGAAGTAACAGTTCTACAAGCATGGTACAGTTTTTATCCCACATTTTTTCCCCACATGTCCTGCTCAGGGTCATGGTGATCTGGACTGACAGTGCAAAAACGCAGGATGCAGACATAAGTGTGCCCTGGATGGGATGCTAGTCCATACCGAGCCGGGGGAGGATCCAATTCCACACACAGCCAACAGTACATGCTTGTGATTCCTCACTCCTGACTCGTAGTCAGTTGTTGTTTTATGATATAGGACACTTCGCTGGGTATCATGTCTTATGTAGTGAGTAGTCCCGCAGATATAATTGTACACAATTCTAATGCGCTGCCAAGAAAATATCTAAACCTGGATTAAAATCAAATTAAAAATGCAACGGCAGGGTAAACATTAAGTATTAAGCAATTTTTCAGACCATAACGATTGGGTTGTGACATCCCGGTTCATTTGCAATGCAAAGTAAAGCAGTTGCCGGGAGACAAATAAGTTGTGCGCGTTCGTGTTTGTGTATGCGTGCGTCGTTGTGTTTGTTTGGGGCACACAGATTCAGAGATGCCGCTGTACAGTTTGACAGCGTGTCTGCGCACGGTTTATTGGCTTGTCCTTGCTTGTGTGTGTGTGTGTGTGTGTGTGTGTGTGTGGGAGCCGTTCGAATAAGCCTTGTCTAAGCCCTAGTTATTACAGTTGATGTGGCTTACAGTTCCGCGTTAACTATTCCACTCGCATCCAAGGTGTTTCCTGAAGCTCGACTAAACCGGCTTGTGTCAGTGCAGAATTTCTGATGTTCAGCACATCATATGGTCACTGAGCTCCTTGTCTGAATATAATACAAATGAGGGAATCCGTCCGGAGCGCAATGCGTAAGTCAGTACAACAAATGGCGAGTGATTTTTGTGTCAGTTTGAAAAGCTGGTTCCGGAAGCTTCCGTTTTAATTGGTGACACACATGGCTGGATGTCTCCTTTTAACATCACGCTTTCTTGATTTTATTGTGGGAATAGTCTGTGTAAGTCATTGGGAGCTCCATCATGAGACTGGTAGCGTGGCTGAATCCACTATGAAACGCTGTGTAACTGGAGCAGGCCTGTGAAAACCTCACCGGACCCGTGATGGGTGCAGGTGTGTAATATTCTCCGGGGAATCAAAGTCTAGTCCGCTCTCTAGATGGGAAGGAAAGCATTCCTTTTCCTGCTGTTGTATCGCAGTGATACAAGGGCATCGTTAGCACATGCATACAAAACAGGCAGTAGTGATCTAACCTGTGGCCTGTGGTCAAATATATGCAGTGGCTCGGCTCCATGTGACTTTGAGGAAGCATATGTTCGATTTTGAGTGCTGCAGTGATTAGTGCTGCCACCTCACAGCTCCAGTTAACCGGGTTCGAGACCCTGCCAATATTTCCATTCTGCTTGGTGTAGAAATCTACCAACTGTGGAAAATGAGTCCTACATAATTGTGATCACTTGAATTAATCGCAGATATCTTACATAATCTTGGACATAATACATAATAATGGTGGACTGTGGTGGTGTAGTGGTTAGGGTAGTAGACTATGGACCAGAACGTCAAGAGTTCAGAACCCACTTCTGCCAGGCTGCCACTGTTTGGTCCCTGAGCAAGTGTAATCCGTTATGGATAAGGGCATTGTCAGCGGTATCTAGTTATGCAGGTACCTATCACCCTGAGGTGGCAAAGGGCATGAGTTGGCATACAGCAAAAGGGGAATAGACAGTTTATAGAGATAATCCCTAAGAACTTCCTCTATTAGCACTTTAGTAATTAATGGCGTTTTATGACACAAAGTACATTTGGGAATCCAGGTTGTCTGCTTATAGATGGTAAAAAATGAATGGTAATATATGATATGTTCTCAAAGCCAGTACATTGCCATACATCAATAATGTCCCACATCTGATTACCTAATGGCTCTACTCAAAAATGAGAGGAAATGTTGGCCAGTGATTAAAAACTGAGTTATCTGAGAGAGCACCTGCACAGACACTGGCACCACCGTTGGATATGTCTAGGGGTATGTCTGGAATCCTAATGCTGCTCTCAAAGAAAATTCAGGTTCATATTTCAGTCCCTGTGTAATTTTCTTTCTCTTCACCCTGTCGCAATTTTACTTATCACAGTTCCTTTGTACCCTCATTGGTTATCATCATTCTCTTCTTTCTTCCT
>JAJAGP010000800.1:0-142754 GCA_025084515.1 Ancistrus triradiatus | reverse complement strand
GATTATTGAGGCATACTCATTGAATGAAAACATGTGAGTCTAATTTCACCTGTAAAAAACCTCACTAATCCTAGAGGTTTGTATACTTTGCCACTCGCATATAAATAAATAAGCAAGTATAATAATTAAGTTGTCTCCATCTAAAGACTTGTGTAAATATGTAATATTAGGTTTCAGCTCATATTTATGCAGAAATATAGACAATTCTAAAAGCTCCACAAACTTTCAAGCATCACTGTATATTAAACCAACAAAGATTTTGGGGGAAAGCAAAATTCTTTTTTTGTTTTTTTTTAGGATACATATAAAGCTCACACTGAATCGATCTACCTATTATCTTAGCTATTATTTACTACCCCATCTATAATACTAATAATAGCTTTATATTTCTGTATAATTTAATATAATGGTTTAAAGGTGCTTTGAGGAATACTCCCCACATGCAAATTGCATGTATATTTCCTGCATGAATCTTAAATTACATCTGTATTTGCTGTACTAATGAGCTCTAGTAACCTGTTGTGTGCAATGAAGCCCTAAGCATCGCTTATACTGCACATGAATACTTCGTAAATTGGCTTCCACGCGTCTAGCAATCCGACAATAAAAGCATTAACGTGTACCAAAAAAGCAGTGGAATCAGTTTGTGTGGGTGGATTTAGCAGCGTGCCATCTTACGAAAGAAAGTGAATACTTGTAAAAGAGTATAATGTTTTATCCTTTTTACATTAGGCACTCATATTCCTGGCAAAGAAGAGGACAGATTAGTGTCGAGCTACCATGTGAATAAAAGAGAGATGATACTGTGCTTTATGGTATTCGGGTCCACCATGATACAGTAGTTTTAAAATGACTATAGTCTGATACGTATTAATAATAATCATTATTTTACCAAAGTGTAACAATAGGATTCAATGGTTTCTGCTGACTTATGAAAAATATATATAGATTACCCTAATTGCATCTGAAATCCAGTATCAAAAGGCTTAAACTTGGTTCCTGCTGGTTAACTAGTTATGGTTTCTCACTGGTCGCTCTCTAAGCTGAAATGGTGTTCTGGTTTGGTAATGGCACTGTTCCATGAAACATTGTTGCCGTTGTGGTTTTAAAAGGAGGACGAAATCAGATATGAAAATTTATGCTGAATTATGCTAAAAGACGTATTTACTGCACACTTTCATTTCTTGCACATCTCTCTAAGGTTTTTAGTCATTCATGAGGGATTCTCTGCTACTACAGACTTGCAGCACCATACTGGTCTGATCTTAGCAAAAATATGTCCACTGTGTGTGTCCTGATATGTTCTGTTCACAAACGATGGTCTTTTTGAAGACGTTACTTAGGTAAACAATATCTATCATTATAAATCAGTATCGGTCCGGAAATAGTGGATTAGTGGTTGAATCATTTGGTTGTGACCAAGATTCACTCTATTCTTTGTCAGTGAGGTCAACTAAATGAATCTTTCAGTAATTAATCTCTCTTTCAGTAGGTCAGTGTCAGTGTTTGAATCTGAATCATTTGGTTGTGACTGAGTGTCACTTCTCGCTTGTTTAGTCCATCAGTGTTTGAATCAGTGAAATGCCTGGCCAATGCCATTTGGTCGTGAACATGATTCTCTCCTCTCTGTGTCAGTATGCCAGTGTTTGAATCAATTCATCATTTGGTCATGAACATGACTCACCCATCTCTAATTCAGTAAGTCAGTGTTTTGATCAGTGATTGATTGAGATTCACTCCTTTCTTACTCAGTTGACTCTCTTACTTAGTATTTTAATGAGTGAATCATGTGTTCGTGAACACCTTTCACTGAGTAGGTCAGTGTTTGAATCAGATTGGTCTGTCATGATTGATAATTTACTTCCCTCTTGTTTACTTGTTTGAATCAGTGAGTCATATTCACCCCTTTCTAGTTCATTGAATCAGTGAATCATTCAGTCAAGACCAAGATTTGCTCCTCTGTTGTTCAGTGGCTCAGTGTTTGAATCAGTGATCCATTTTATTCTCACGGAGTGAGTCTGTGTTTGAATTAGTTAATTGTTTTGTCATGAACACGGCTTTACTTCTCTCTGGGCCAAAAGATCAGTGTTTGAATCTCTGAATTGTTCCATCATGTCAATGAAATCAGTCAAAGATTTAATTTTGTTAATGCCGACTAAGATTGTTTATTCTTTTCTTAATGAGAGGTATGCATTTTTATTGATCATATACCGTATAAAAGTTTTTATGAATGAAAGATAATTGGAGGTCAGAATTGCAAAATTACTCAATAATGAACTTTTTTGCTCTATCAAATGTCCCCCAATAGAAGGTCGAACTGTTTTGCATTGTAGAAAGCACCCCCTATGGGCGTTCCTGCCGCTCCCAATGCCGCAGTGGAACAACAAAACACTTGTGATCATTGATTGCTTCAGGCAGAACATACTGAACGTGATGTATGATGCTATCTCGACAATCCAATATATTGACTCTGAAGAATCCTTGGAGGCTTTGGCGATGTCGTCTGATCTAAAGCAAACACACGGCTTCCTGAAGACACTCCTCTCTCACTGTAAGGCAGGCTTCGTTAGGTTTCATTAATTAGCTTAGCTTGCTTGCCTACTGTTTTCCCTTTTGAAGTTACATTTTTCCTTTGAAAGGTCCTTTTATTCCCAGATGATTTCTTATAGAAAAAAAGTATTTCTTCACACTTATTCTATGCTCTTTTATTCTCTGCTTCTCATTCTCTCACTTAAAAAAGGTTCGACTTTAGAGAACGTTGAAGACTTTTCAACTCTTTGTGATGCATGAGTGGATGTGAGAGGCATAACAAAGCAGGAATTTCAAAATCACTTCCATTACTGTAATGGAGAACTTGGAGAATTTTTTTTTATTTCAGATCATTTCAGTTGTATAACAAATAAGGGTTTCGCAATATTCTCTGCTCTCGATGCAATTTGGTTCTCGATACTGAGTTCATAACTGGATTTGCTACTGATAAGATAATCAATAGAAGACATTCCTTTTTTGTTTCTGAAGTGTAAACAATGCAGAATAATGCACAATTCTTGTACAAGTTTAACAAAAAAAAACTTTACTCCCCCGCAATTCAAAGAAATGACTAGAAATATCTATCATATCTAACATCTTAAATAACTGAGAAAATATACTTTTTTATCTCTGAAGAATAACAATTCAAATTAATGTGTGCTTTTCTTGTATAAAAATTTAAACAGAAATAATCTTTAGACCCCTGCACTTAAAAGACATCCGAAGTTTTAAATAATGCTACTGCAACAAATGGTTTAAATAGAAATTGTTTGTTTATTTATTTATTTGTTTATTTTTAATTTATTTACTCATTTATTTTATCACACTTATTTTTTTATTTTTATTTTTATTTTTTTTATTTATGTTCTTGTTTTATCCTGGTCAGAGGTGAGGGAAGCTTATTTTAGAACTGAGAGGGTTGCTGTTGCAGCGCCTCGGGATGCTTTCCCAACCAGCCTCCCCTCCCTCAGATACAGCCAATTATGTGTCTGAGTGATATACAACCCAACCGTAAGGCACAGCCACATCCCTGCGATGTTTGGTTAGTGAATTGCTTCTGCATCCCTGAGCACCGGTGACAACAGCATATATCAAGATATTAATTTCACAAAAAAGATTTAGAAACAATCCCTAAATGCAGGTATAAGGCAGAGTACATCTGCCTTTAATAACAGCACCAGTAGTAAAGTAAGGATTACACCAGAGTCCTCTCAATTTCAGCCAACTCTTCTATGGCTTAAGTTTGTGGTTCCTATTTCAGTGTTTTATCTGCTAATGAGACTGAAGTCCAGGCATTTTGCTGCCCACTAAAGTGTCCTAAATTCTCTCATTTCCTTTGACAGATACAGTGGGGCAAAAAAGTATTTAGTCAGCCACTGATTGTGTAAGTTCTCCTACTTCGTCTGTGATTTTCACCGTAGCTACACTTCAACGATGAGAGACAAAATGAGAAAATAAAATCCAGGAATCACATTGTAGGACTTTTAAAGAAGGTTGGTGTGAATAAATCAACTGTGGGAGCAACGGTAAGAAAATAGAAGACACATAAGACCATCAATAATCTCCCTCGATCTGGGGCCCCACGCAAGATCTCATCCTGTGGGGTCAAAACGATCATGAGAATGGTGAGCAAAAATGAAAAAACTACACGGAAGGACCTGATGAATGACCTGCAGAGAGCTGGGACCAAAGTAACAAAAAGGCTACCATCAGTAACACACTACACCGAGAGGGACTTAGATCCTGCAGTTACCAGGCGTGTCCCCCTGCTTAAGCCCAGTACATGTCCAGGCCCATCTGAAGTTTGCCAGAGAGCATATGGATGATCCAGAAGAGGATTGGGAGAATATCATGTGGTATAATATCAGAATTTTTGGTAAAAAAACTCAACGGGTTTGGAGGAAGAAGAATGCTGAGTTGCATCCCAAGAACACCATACTACTTTGAAGCATGGGGGTGGAAAAAAATCATAGCTTTGGGGCTGTGTTTCTGCAAGGGTAACAAGACGACTGGATTCGTGTTAAGGGAAGAATGAACGGGGGCCATGTATAATGAGATTTTAAGCCAAAGCCTTCCATCAGTTGAGAGCGTGATGATTGAATTATTTGAATAGTTGCTGGGTCTGTCCAGCATGAACAATATCCCCAAACACACCGTCGTTCACGAAGGAAGTGGCTCCGTGTAAAAAAAGCATTTCAAGGTTCCTGAGTGGTCTAGCCAGTCTCCAGACCTCAGCCCATAGAAAATTTGTGGAGGGGACTTTGAAAGTCTGTGTTTCCTCGCTCTGGATGACAAGAGGACCCTCTCTTCCCTGGTGCCGCTTTTTTGAAGCTTTTGCAACCACGCGTTGGCGAAAGGGCCTTAGAGCCTTCTCCTGGTGTTCACGTTCGTAAAATTTGAGACCAGTCTCTCAACATCCAGCTGACTCGGAGTCTGGACGTAAGCCTGGGTTGTTCTGCGCTTCCTTCGACGTGTGTGTTCAGAGTTGATTCCCGCTGCTGCTGTGCCTAGTTAGATCACAACCAAATGACCGAGTGTGTTTCGTATTCAGCGAGAGGTTTCGGAAACCCGACTTATTTACGGCTCTGAATGTGTTGGTCAAAAATTCGTTAGACCACACGCCTTGTGATACAGAGCGATGTATTGGGCCTGGTTTGGTCCTGAGTAATGTTGTTCTCATTTTGTCTTCGGAAGCGGCGTGTGAATCCGTGTGAGCACTGATGGAGAGATAGACGTAACAGGCCAACAATGGTTATTGTTCCAAAGTATTGAGTTGAACTTTGTATTTGACCAAATAATACTTATTTTTCCACCATATTTACGATTTAAATTCTTTACAAATCATTACAGTGTGATTACCTGGATATTTTTCTCATTTTGTCTCTATAGTTGAGGTAGCCTATGATGAAATTCACAGAAAACTCTATCATCTTTCTAAGTAGGAGAATACTTTGCACAAGTCCTTGGCTGGACTAATACTTTTTGCCTGCATGTAAATGAACCCGTGTGACCTGTTATTGTCTGACATTTTGAATGGTGCAGTGATTTCCAGAATTGGTGCAATTCATGGAATTAACCTTAACAAAGTGCCTCTCATACTAATGTTGTAACCTCAGAGGTTTGAACTGCACCCTGGGGATTTCAATAACATGACCTAACCGAAGTAAGAACATTCCACTCGTACTATTTCTTTATATCAGATTGTACGTATATTCTAATTGCAAACAGCCCTGGATACGGCATGTGGTATTGCTACAGTGATTAAAGTTTATTGATCCGGAACTGGATGAGTAAGTGCTTGCAAAGTGATACACCCATGTGGTGTTCCATTATAAAGCCATTTCAGTTTGTATGTGCATATCCTTGAAAGGAGGGATTTTGCCTCAAGAGACATTCTGCCAAATGGGTGCCATTTGCTTAAGAATTCAACTTCATTTTCTACATTTTTAGGTCTTCATTCTCTATTTCTAGGTTTTCAGCACAGAATTAGCAAATACATCAAATGTAAACACAAGGCATCCATATTCATAGCATTAGGACACTGATTCTAACAATTTACAAAAAAGTGTATTTTTACAATAAACAAAACATCTAAAAATTAAAACAAATTTAGATAACATTTGAGAGTAAGTTGAGATTGAGCTTGTCGGTCATAGTTACAATACCATCAAATATACAGGAAAAATGAGACAGAACTTACTTTTGGTCTTCCCATGGTCTTCAGAATATCTGGATGAATCAACTTCTTCAATAATTTTCAGAAGTGCGAATATGTTAGGGTGACAGGACCGAGTGAAAACTTGGGGACATGACTGAAATGTGCTTTTAAAAATAAAATGTTATGGATTTCTTATGAAAAAAAATGTAATGCATGGGATATGGACGCAATTGACACAACAATTAAGGAAAAAAAAATCTGAAGGATTTTAATTATTATATTTCACTATAAAGTATAATGTTAGAAAAAAGGGACAGCTAACAAATGCTATTTTTATTTTTAGGATTTAAGGTCCTAACACTTACAAGTTGGTGGAACCTGTAGTTACACTCCCAGCCTGGTAGACCAGGTCCTTAAATCCTGAAATACTACTGCCCATAGCTTTAACTGCTTTAGCCACTGAACCACTGTCATTTGCATTTGCATTTGCATTTGCATTTACAGCACTTTGAAGACACCCTTTGCATTCTTCTTAATAGACATTACCTCATGACAGCACAAATAGCATAGCCCCCAAAAACACCGTCCAATTATAACCCTGTTAGTAGTTAACGTCGGAAAAACTGAAAGTAATAAAGGTAAAGGTGCAATAAAAGGATTTTTTTTTATTACAGTACTTTATCAGTTTATATTCTGCATATTCTTTATTTAAGTTTTAGTGATTGTTGCACTTTGTAGTTCTTCAATTACAGTCTGTTTCTCTACCTACTTTGTTAGTCCTCTGCTGTCTCTGACTTTACATCTACAAGGTGGAGGAATAAGGTAGCAAAGTGGACTGTGAGTGAAAAGTGGATTAAAACTCCAGCAGCACTGCCGTGTCTGATCCAACTGTACTAGCTGCAGTGGTGAGAATGATCCACAACCCAAATAGTACCTGATCTGTGGACCATTAGGGAACAGAGTAAAGGGGACAAACAAAGTATGTAGAGAAACAGATGGACTGTCTGTAATTGTAGAACTACAAAGTGCAGTGAATAAGCAAAATATAAACTGAAATACATAGAATGTCTAAGACTTTTGCACAGTACCGTATATGTGTAAGATCAGTCCCAGTCTTTGCTTAAGTGCTAAGTGAGTCACCGTTTGAACACAACACAAGATTCAGCCATCCGGACTTCCAGAAGTTCATTCCACCGCCTGGGTGCAAGTACACAGAAGAATCGTGACGCTTGTCTTCTTGTAGTTTTGAGAACTGACTCCCAGTCCAGAATGGTTTGAGTATATGTGGGATGGACTGGTCCATTTTTAGCTTTGTAGAAGAGCATCTGAGTTTTAAATCTGACGTGGGAAGTTCCAGGGAGCCAGTGAAGGGCATTTCTTTGGTGAATTAAGAAATCCAGATCGGCTGCTGCAGGGGTCTGATTGCATGCATGTAGATAATGCGTCCCTGCTCAGAGCTCCAACAGTGGGCCACGATTCGACTCGCAACCTTTCAATGAATAGTCCAGAGCCTTAACTACCCAGCCACCACTGTCCATAGGATCAAGCTGCCCTCCTCAATAGTGTGAGAGTCAGGAAACACAACCAATTATTCGAAAGCAAAATATTCTTCTTGCCTTTATCTTGAGATCTCTGTAAACCAGGGTGTGTTCTCGGCTTTGACACATTAACACGTGAAGCACTTGGAACCGCGGCTCTAACGTTTTAGCTGGTGCCTGTGAGAAACAGAGAGAGAGAGATAGTCTCGGGCTCACAGACGCCTCTGCCATCTGTCCCCCCACGTTCCTGCTGATCACCCAGGCTCCGTCTCGAGCTGATCCTGTGAGATCCCCCTGCCTCACTATCACTCCATCTGACAGGGTGACGCGGTGACGTCATGGAAACCTGCGATTCGGAGTTTTGTAATTCGCTGTCATGACAAAACAACCGACCACAGATGAGGAGCAGTAGGAGGGCTTCTCTGGCACCGTGGGTTTTTTCGAGCGGATTTTTAATAAACTCTGAAGAGGCCTTCGCTTCACATTTCACAACCCCCTGTGGAGCCTGGCTGATTTTTCACTCCTCTATCCTTTGATACACCACTCCCCACAGATGGTCATCCTTATTTCACTGTTCACAAGTCTTGAGGGTTACCAGATCTTCGTTGTGTATGAATACAGAGGTTTCAGATCATTCCGTCGCTCTCTTTCCTTCGTATGTGGCTGTATCTACTTTCTGTAGTTAATAAAATGACTTTCTCCATGATATATTGGTCATTAATCAGTACTCTCCATGCTCTCCCAATGAATGCATGTTTCATCCCTCACGCCCCTGATTGGCTCTGGATGAAAAAGAGTTCCTGAAAGCAGCTCTGGGTATTCGTTGTGTGATGGCCAATTTTCTTCTTAGTATTTTCACTGAAATATCAGTTTGTTCCCCACAGCACTATTGACATATGATGGTAATCAGTTACAGAGCTTTATAGATGCAGTAACCAGCTGTTCAGTCTGTGCTGAAAATTATTTATGCAAATAATTTCAGAGAAATGCGGCCTGATTAATTTGGCCCAGTCATTCGCTTCCTAATGCCAGCTGAATTATCACAGTACAGTGTTTATAAGAGGAGGAGCAATGTGTAAAACGAAGAATTTCAAAGGCATTTGTTTGATTTTGTTTCCTGGTGGGCATCGCGAAAAAAAGGACAAATATCCCTTTGAAGCAATGCGATTTGAAACGATGTTATGGCTGGCAGCTGGAGAAACGTTTAAGCTTTTCCAGTTTTGTTTTGTCTACCCCATTTCTTTGTATTCGTTGTGGTTTGTATACTGTAGCGCTGAGTAACATTGGATCACATTTTCAGGAAAGTTCTTCTTGGCAGTAAAATATAGTGTATCTTCAGGGGGGAAATGGTTTCTTTGACCGTCCCTGGTGCTGAAAGAGAAAAGCAAAAGCAAAAACGAATGTGACTGCAGACTTCAACCAATCGTCACATCATGATCTGTCCACTATATGTGATGCCACACAACCAAAACTTACCCAGCAAGGACACAAGATTATTTAGTCTTACAGTGACTCTTTGTACCAGACTTAATAATGCCTATATGCACATTTATAATATTCTTAAAAATATAACATTTTCTCTAAAATATCAGTCTACCCGTTATTATTTTTTATTTTAATTGTTATTTTTTGTGTTGCCCCCCTTAGTTTAATTCTTACATATCTAAGTCCCCCATGGAAGTTGGTTATTATAAGGTTTCTTCCTTATAATGTTTAGGGAGTTTTTCCTTGCCACTGTCACCCTAGGCTTGCTCAATTTGGGATTGGCCTCAGATTTTAGAAGATAACAAAATTGTAAAGCTGCTCTGAAACAATGCTCTATTAAAAAAAAAAAGTACTATAGACACCAAAGTGGGGGTTTAATTTTTGATTGTTGAGTTTCTTCATAAAACATTATCTTTAATCAGTGTTGTGTAAAGTATCTAATACTCATACTTGAGTAAAAGTCATTTATTAGTAATCTAATTAGTAACCTAATTTGTTCCACTAACATTATGTGGGTTATATGATTTATTAAGGAAAAATATATTAAATTCAGAAGCAAACTGCAAAATATAATCATTTCAACTAGTGGACTTAAGTGTGTTCTCTGCTTTAAGGGTCACAGACTCAACTCCAAAGAATCTGAAACTCCAAAGAGTCTAACAGCATAAACAATGAGGTCCATGATTAAACAGAAAAGAAAATGCAGTTTTGTCAGAGTGACAGTGGCGTCCGCAAGCACCACTAGAGGGCAGCACAGGTTTTGTGAACTATATTGCCCTGAAGCCATGGCACTGTCACATGTGTTAGCTTATTCAGCATTAACAGGCTGCACCTGGCTGAGACACTAAACTGGTCAAGAGCCGGCGTCAGTGCGGTTTCTTTATGTGAGATGCTGCCGGTAAATGGTTTGACACTGTGTATGTTTGTGTGGGTTTCAGATCTAAGGAGGTAAAGCTTGACAAGTTGAAAAGAGTTGTAAGAAACTCTGAAAGCAAAGAGCTGGGCAGAAAAGAGAATTAAACAAGTCTAAGAATCTTCTTTACATTTTTAACTGTGCGAGGGACACAGGAAAATAAAACTTGATTATCCTCCATCTTGAAACAGGGAAGTTTGTAGGAGCTAAATTTTTGATGCTGACCATGTTGCTGGAAGGTGCCATTGTTTAATTTTCCCGCCTTTTTCACAGCCCCTCCTTACAGGTGTGCACATACTAGTACTTGCTTGTGCTGATCGGTGCAGTGGTGCATGCCTAGTAACCCTGAGATCCTGCGATCAAATCCCCACTCCCAGTTCCACAAACACGTTTACTCTCTCCTTCCGTCATATGAACACTTTAGTTTTTGTGTAAAATATCTAAAATATTTATAAGGTCTTTCTTTCCTTGCGCTTCCATAAAGCCTGGTTTTGCCTCCAGCTCTCCCAGAGGGTGAAGTCAGAATCACTCTGCGCCTGGGTACAAACCAGCCGCCTACTGTGACAAGCCTGGGATATATAATTGAATACCTACAGTACCTGATACAGTAATATCATTTGTCCAGTTTCTCAGACTTGTTTAAAACTGGTTGTATGATTGTTCCTGGATTAATATGCTGTGGCAAGGAAAATCCTCTATCTAGTGGCGTCCATGTGTTTAACCACAGTTACAGTTACCACGGCTAGATGTTTAATCAGTAATGCATACCAAAGCATCTGACTAACAGTGTTAGCGTAGCAGAAGCAAGTAGTGCTTACCTCTGAGTGCTCCTTGAGGTTTGACTTGCATTACTAAAATCCAAAATGTGTTAGTTTGGGTAGACATAATTTACATTGCATACATACTGAGATTCATTAAAGGGAATATGACAGAAGTACTTTAAGAGGTAGCAGAATTACTGGCAGAAACTCTTCCATAAATTAGTGTTTAATGTATATTCGCTGCAGTGACAGCAAAAGTGGACGGCTGCACTGAAACCTGTAAAGAACATTTATTGCAAATAACCATATATTAAGAAAATGGCTTGTAGTTCTTCTTATCAACGTCTTTATAGTAACAGAGTATGCATGTGATGGTTTTGCTTTGGATTAAACACTTTGAAGCTTTTTCTTGTGGTGTCCACTCATCCATCCATCCACTCATCCATCCATCCATCTATCCTTCCATTTCCTCATGCTTTCCATTTTAAACCGTCTTGTCAGCATGAACGTGTATACGCAAATCTATCTGGTACAAAATAATTCTGTCCAGTCTATTTTTGCATCTTCCTCGGTGCTCTCTCTCTCTCTTTGTCCTCTTTTCCCTTCATCATCCCTCTCGCCCTCCCACTCTGTGCCTTCCCCTTCTCCCTTTCTGTCACTGCCAGTTCTTCTCATGGCGACTCTCTGAGGGCATTTCCACTCCTATCTGCCACTTTCTCTTGTGTAATTCGGAGTGTGTGCACATGTGTGCATGTGTTTGTGTGATTCTGCCTGAGCCGAAGGGCCCATCTGTTTAAACACTGCATCGAGCCAGGCAGGATCATTCCCACAGTCCTCTCTGCTGTATGCTCTGGGCTCCAGCGTGGTGTACAGCCCAAATTCAGAGTACTCCAAAGTACTCTCCTTCAGAGCCAAACCTGCAGGACTAATTGCAGCCAATTGAAAGGTCAGCCTCTTGTTGTTCTGCCTTTGGTTCTAAATCCCCGTGCGCTCGTGTTTAAACTCCATCAGGCCAGTGTGGTCAGCAGTAATGATGACTCCTGCTCTGTGATATGTTCTCACAAATTGAAGCCTTGCTGTTGCTGTTCCAGGAATCCAAAGGCATTGGCTTTTTTTGTAAAGGCATTTCAGCGCCTGACATAAAATGTCCTTGATTGAAGGAAAGGCAGTAAATATCGTTTCAATTTTGTGGGGTTCCACAAAGAGCGAAATTTCTCAAGGGCAATGCTTGAAGGTGACGTCAAAGGTACTACCAAAAGTACATGTATTAAATGTACTGTATAGAGAGGTACAGGCTACAGGGTTTTTTTTAATGCTCAATGAGTAATACTAGGAATGGCCTGTAGATGGCACACTATATATGGGCGTAGTTTTTCTCAGCGAGTGTGGTACGTAGTACGATCTCATCTAACAGAATCGTAATTGAGAAGCATGATGAAGATGGTTTCAGTTTGAATGTGCACTGTAGTCATTATGTGTTACCGCTCTAGACTCAGAGTCTGCCATATTAGCTTTACAAGAATATAGTTTGAACTTTAGGTACAGTTACAAAAACAGAAGAAATACTTTAATGAATAACCAAACTCAACCCAACCAAATATTCTTAAGAAATATTCAATTACTGTTGTCGTCTTTACAAACAAGCTATGGACAATTATTCCACCAAATGAAGGGCAAGTGAAAGTGGAAGACTTAATTATATATCAATTGTAATAAAGTAATATAAAATGTGTGTGGGTTTGGGTGGTGGTAGGCAGTGGACCAAACCACTGCGAGGTATACGAAGGGTGGAATGCAGTGGAATGCAGTCCCTGGGAGGAATCAAGGACAAATTAATTATTATTAATTTTTGCATTGTTATTTCTCTCTCCATTTTATCCTCCACCTGGTCTGGTTTTTGGGGGCTGAGACATAAGCCCACCATTGTAATAATGACCGTTTTCACTGTTGCATGAACAGGGGAGGATTCCACAGGAGATTGTGGTGTTAGAGAAGTCTGGGCTGAATTTCTGAGCATGTTGCCACAGCGACCCTCACCTGGAGAGACAGAAGGAAACTGAGACAAGTTCTTAGTAAATCAGAGTCAAAATGCATGAACGAGGAAAGAAAATAAATCACATCGGAGCGTGAAAAAGCAATTTGTTACATTTGAAGGGTGTCTCAATAATACATGAAGAAAGAAATGTTGTTATTAGAATGTCAGGTTAATCTAACGGCTCATCAAGATGAACGTTCATCGTAGCGAGGAATAAACCCCAGACGATCCAAAATTAACCGTGCGTCTTAATTATCTGAATCTAATAACTGAATTGAAACGTGCAACAGCATCCACTAAACCCCCTCAAGACGACCAATAGAAATTTATAGAAGTGTAAATCAGTGTTAAGCATTAGGCAGTGTGAGAAAAGCCATTTCCCTATAGTTTGGCATGAATAAATCATCGGCCCTTCCGAATATCAGCACTCCCAGCGACATGCAGCAGTCAAAAAAATTGATCCTGCTCATGTCTGCCATTTTTCATAACCACAGCGCGTGAAAGCAGCTGAAGGGTGAAAGACGAAGAGGAAAATGGAGCATTGCTGAACTTCCTACACGGGGGTTTTCTCTATTTTTTTTCTCTTTCTCTCTCGCCATCGTTTTTTATATATTTGAACTTGGGCAGCTTGTGAAGTCAGGTAAAACTGTGCACTGAGCGCAGGGTGATTCAACAGCACTCGGCTTCTTTCATCGGGTTTTATCCGCCTCTCTATTATTCATAGGCCGTGCCATGCTCATGCCCACGTCTGAACTTCAATCAATAGTGGTACAGAACACGATTTGAATTAGCTTTAATCTGGACAGTGGCACCAGGTCTGCTTCCTACCGAACACCTAAAGATGTTGTTATTGCCATCCATCCTCCAGTGTCAGAAATCCATTAAAATGGGTTTAATAGACGTTATGTAATATTTGTAGGCTACTGACTTTGTCACTGAACCAGTCTGGGTGCTCCTGTCTATTCTAAGACTACCAAAATACAAGTAATATTTTTTGATCGTGCCATGGTAGCAAACGTAGTCTGACGTCTGAATTGAATGCCCATAAGAAGTAATGTAAATCTGTTCCTGACCCCAAAATCATTGTTTTTATGCTTGTATTTCTAGGTGATTAATGATTACATTTATAATGCACATATATTATACATTATAATATACATATAACTACATAATACAATACTCATATAATAATAATAATAAAGTATACATAATATGACTATGATCGCACCCTATTTCTCCTTCCTCTTCTTCTTTTGGGTTTTATGGTGATTAACGCCACCGATTGGACTGACTGGTGCATTGTGGTTGGAATATCACCCCTTATTTACCATTGACCCAAGGAGGTTAGGTTCCTTTTTGAGTATTGGTCCTTCCAAGGTTCCTTCCTTATAACAGTTAGGGAGTTTTGTCTTGCCACTGTCACCCTAGGCTTGCTCAATTTGGGATTGGCCCCAGATATTAGAAAATAATCTAAAATTGTAAAGCTGTTTTGAGACGATGCTCCATTGTGGAAAGTGTTATATAATGTGCTACTGTGGGACCGTGGGACTGTGGTAGCATAGCGGTTAAGGGACTGGACTATGGACCAGAAGGTCCAGGGCTCAAATCCTGCATCTGCCAAGCTGCCACTATTTGGTCCTTGAGCAAGGCCCTTAAAAACAGAATGTCTTACATCGAATGTAAAATCGATAATCATGAGAATGATCGCGAATCGAATCGAATCGTGTGCAGAGTGTATGGTTACACCCCTACCACTTGACCTAATGTATGCCTTTGGAATGTGGGAGGATACCGCAGGGCCTGGAGGAAACCCACGCAGACATGAGGATAACATCCAAACTTCGCGCAGACATATTTCCAGTCCAGAAATAGATCCCGAATCTCCGGAGCCGTGAGTCGCCTGCGCTAACCGCTTCACCCTCACGCTGCCTGAAACTCATATACGGAGATTGAAATCAAATAAGTTTGCCTGCATCTTCTATCTGCTTCCATTCTTACCAGTGATTTGTGACCAATTTGCTCATAACAGCCACACATTTCACTTTTTTTCAGTTTTTCTCCTTTCATTCTGGAACTTGTACTGACAGTTCTGCTGTTTGGCACTCTTCTAATTATAAATCATCCACCTAAAATATCTCAGCACAGTTTTGAGGAATGCATGCACATCTGTTCATAAGTTTGCCATCTTGATCATTAAAGCAGATTGAAGGCTTTTTGGGACATCGTGGTCTGTACACGTCCCTGCTTTGGATGGTGGTTGAGTCTGGTGTCCGGGTTGTTAGTGTTGATCAATCCAGGCATGTATTCCAGCTGGCCTCGTCTTGGTACGACACGCTGCCCTTATTGCTGTCTGATTGTGTGTTCTCCAATTTGGACTGTCAGTTCTCCTAGATGCTGGTGTGTGTTTTGGTTGGGTAGCCACAGCACACTGATATAAGCACAGTTACAGCTTGTGTATTGTACTAAAAAGCACCATTTGGATCATTTGCTTGATTTAAACTGGATGAAAACAAAAGTGCCGGAATTGTATGCAATGAATCGATCCCATGGTGCTACACGGGTGCCAGGAAGACACACCTGGACTTTATGACAAACAATGCCAGGTGACAACTGAAACACATCACCCTAACCGACATAGCTCCCTTCGCCGGAGGCAGGAATCGAACCAGAGTGGCTCAGGAGAGGCACAGTTCATTTGTTGGCTGTCTGGATCCATCATAATATCCAGAGGCGGTTACTGGCATTTTAAGAAGCTACAGTAATGCTCTGTACAATTTCTATTCTGAATATGACCTAGTGCTCTGCCAGGGACAGTGTCCTGAATCTCAGCCCCCACATTACAGAACAATGTCTTTTGGTAGCCACTGAAGTGGTGTTTGGTGATGGTGGTGTAAAGCGTCAAACAGCCGGCCCACAGAAAGGTGAAATAAAATGATGTGGCATAGATTTTGGGGCATCTGAGGTGGCCAATCAGATTGGAGAGGGGGGCACAGGTCATCTGAAATAACCAACTGGCATATTAGTAAATGTATTGGAGAAGGAGGCAGCAAGTCATGGCCCCTTTGTAGTGGCGGGATGCGCATGCGCAGTAGCCAGAAAACCTTAAAAAATGTATTTTCCTGTGTTATTTGAACCCAACAACCAAGTACGTTATATAATGTTTGTCAGATTATACCAGCGATTCTAAATATCCATTTTAAATGTTAATTTCTCT
Organism: Ancistrus triradiatus; assembly: GCA_025084515.1. Taxonomy (NCBI): domain Eukaryota; kingdom Metazoa; phylum Chordata; class Actinopteri; order Siluriformes; family Loricariidae; genus Ancistrus; species Ancistrus triradiatus. The sequence goes on along the minus strand of JAJAGP010000800.1, from coordinate 126,621 downwards.
TTCAGTTTCATATATATATATATATATATATATATACGTCTCTCCTTCAAAGAGCTAGGAGTCTGGAGTTGGCTGCTGGGTAACAAAGCTAACATCCTTAACGTTTACGGGAGATCAGAGTGCACCACGATGCACCTCGCTTCGACCTCGAACCCGACCTGTCTCGCGGGAGACTCCAGCGGCTGGATTTCCTGATGTATTGAGCCGTCTGCAGTTCTGAGCGTGGAGCAAAGCAAATAGATCCACATGATGCATAACCTGTCAGTCATGCGGAGATCCCGTCCTATTTATCTTCGTCCGGGTGCCACGCCACATGTCGCGGGTTTGTCTCCGCTAGCAGCTCTATTGACCGAAGATTGCCTTGAATAGGGAGAGCGAGAGGAACGTGATTGATGGTCGACGTGGCGTTTTGAAGACCTGCATCGTCCTTGCTCTGAAGAGAGTAAACACCTTTGGATGATGGTATAAAACAGCGCCATTTCAGTCACAGCAGCCTAGTAGTGATGCTGTTTGGTCTGCATTAGCCCACTATCAACCTCTCCTGGTTTTCAACCGCCGGGATGAGCGAGAGCGAGGGAGAGTTGTCATTATACCGTGGCTATTAGAGAGGTAATGATGACTCCCCTCACGGCGCTGCAGGGTGTGCACCGCTCCCCATGATGCTCTCGCCTTGCATAAATGATAGCTTCCTACAGACAGCACTATTGCTACTCTTTTCCAGACCTCACTTAACATGATAAGCGCGTCAAGGAAACGTCTGTGATTTGCGAGCGCCGTGCCTGTTTTTCCCCCTCCGCTATCGGATCGCGTTGTCGCCCCCTTTTTCTTTCTCGTTAATAGCGTCCCGTGCGATCCATCAACCTTTAAGAGGACAACAAGAGGATAGAGGTGTTTACAAGAGCGTTGGAACGCCGTGTCCTCATTTATGATAGAATCTCCAAAGCTTCGTTTTTATTGCTCATAAAGCCATAACTCATTGAGGCAGGCACTGATGCTTTTTTTGCCCACTGTAATTTTCCATCGCGGCCCGAGATCAGGGAAGGACATGCCGGTGAAGTGGCCTTCATTTGGTGTAATTACAGCAGATTAATGGAGGAGGTGCTGAAGGAGGGTCGTCAGCCTGTAAGAGGACAAAAGCATACGCTCCTGCTGCACAGATGCTTCCACTGAAGTCTTTCACTTTAGCATTACCACACTATACTACATGCAAAAGTGTTTAGACAGAGCAGAAAGGCACAGAACAAGACCTTCAGGTACCCTTGATAACGAGCTAGTCTAACAAACCTGCTGGCAGCTGTGTGAGGCATACAGACATGCAATCACCACAGACAAACACTAAGACTACAAAAACCTATCCTATATAAAACCTGATCAAATTAGTTGATATTATTTATTAGTAATCGTAGCATCACTGCTGAATGGAACAGAAACATCACGGCCTGACACAGGATTCAAGTACTGTCACTCTGATTTATTATAATGGGCAGGTTTTTTTAGAAATATGAGAGAACATCCAGTCAACATCAACCTAACAAAAGGCTTTAAATGACTCTTCCCTGTGACATTACGCAGCATGATGTACTGTTATTATCGGTGCTGTTTCTAATGGAAAAAAATGTGCAGACTTTAAGACTTTTTGGAAAATATCATGTGTTTGACATCATATTTCAAATGTTATTGCACTTATATTAATGGCTGTAGAATGTCAGGTTCAGACTGACATTTACATTAATGACATTAAAGCTTCATGATAATGACAGTGATATATAATGAGCACAAACCACTAAAATGGCTGGGTAATAGCTCACAACAAAAAGTGAAGTTCATGACTAATTAAAAGACATCTTTGTCATCTAATCTGTTACTTTTGTATTATTATTATACAGTGCTTGGAAAAATACACATGCATATACACTACTAAACAAATATGTGGTCAAAAGTATTGGGACACAAATCCACATGTGGCCAAAAATACTGATACACAAACCCACATGAAACATTTCTGCCCTCAGATAATATTTCAATAAATAAAACTCTACTATTGTAATAAATAAAACACATGTAGGTTTGTGTCCCAATACTTTTGGCCACATAGGATTGTGTCCAAATACTTTTGGCCACATGTGGGTTTGTGTTCCAAATACTTTTGACCATGTAGGATTGTGTTGCAATATTTTGGCTTCATGTGAGTTTGTGTCCCAACACTTTTGACCACATGTAAGATTATATACCAATAATTACTGCTTATGGCCACATGTGGGTTTGTGTCCCAATACTTTTGGCAGCATGTGGGTTTGTGTCCCAATACTTTTGGCCGCATGTAGGATTGTGTCCACATACTTTTAGCCACCTGGGTTTGTGTCCCAATATTTTTGGCCACATGTAGGATTGTGTCCCCATACTTCTGGCCACATGTAGGATGTGTCGCAATACTTTAGGCCACATGTAGGATTGTGTCCCAATACTTTTTACCACATGGGGGTTTGTGTCCCAGTATTTTTGGCCACATAAAGGATTGTGTCCCAATACTTTTGGCCACATGTAAGATTGTGTCCCGGTACGTTTGGCTTCATGTGAGTTTGTGTCCCAATACTTTTGACCACATTTGTGATTGTGTCCCAATTTTTTAAGCCGCATGTATGTTTGTGTTGCAACACTTTCGACTGCAGCTTCCAAAATCCATTCCTCTGAAACATTTTTCCCCGTCAACTGTCGCTACGATAACGTGTTAGAGTTGATGATACCGTAGAATCATTTTTGAAAGCAAGCTGCAACATGTGTTTGCTCCTACAGCTGCACCTCTTTATTTAGCGGTTTTCTAATTAATTTGAGGGATAGATAAGCTGCTTGGTTTCAAAGCAATGAGCATTTTGTTGCTGCGGAAACCGATCGCGTGTAATATGTCTGCTTTCCACTAAACATGCTGGCGATGAAGATATTAGGAGGACATGAACTGAGGACAGCAAGGTCACGCCCTGAGAGAGATGCTGAGAGATATTCAGGGAGGGATGGAGGTTATTTGTCAGGACTGAAATTGGGAATTGAGGGCTTTTCCTGGCCAACGGATGGGTGAAGATGGCTGACTTTTTGGCCTGCCCCTCCCTAAAAGGTGTGAGAAGGGATGAGCTCCAGCACCGACCATCTGTTCATGTAGCAGCGTGCCAGCTCGGAGCCAAAACAACCTAACCCATTTCATCGCAGCAAACGTGCTCAGGTGTAAGGTTGGGCTTGAGGTGTTTTTGCGAATCTAAAGCTTTTCATGTGCTTTGGAATCATTAGCCTGGCTGTCGTTCTGTCAAGCACTTCTGAGGTCAAGTACTAAAAAATTAATTGGTGTTTAATTAATAAACAGCACCAACTTTAATTGGATACACGATGAATGTCTGTCTGACCCACTGTGCCTATCAAAGCTGATTAGAAATCATGGAAATGCATGTGGTTGGATTTTAGTAGGGTTTGGTTACGCGGAGAAACGATTGAACAGCTGTGGCTCAGCCCTCAGGGTGACTAACCAGCAGTGGCGGACAAATGAGAGAAATCAGAGACTTGCATAAAAGTACCGCTAATAAATTTTACTCCAGTAAAAGCAGAAGTGCAGAGTAAAAGTACAAAATAGCGAATCAGCCAATCACATGGCAGAAACTCAATGCATTTAGGTTTGTAAACATGGCCAAGACAAGGTGCTGAAGTTCAAACCGAGCGTCAATGGGTAAGAAAGGTGATTTAAGTGACTTCGAACGTGGCTTGGTTGTTGGTGCTAGACGGGATGGTCTGAGTATTTCAGAAACTGCTGAAACTGAATGTAATGATGATTTATGTAAGTAATTATTGGATGTGTTTATTGAGGAAAGCTGTACCATTGAAAGGAGGCTCTAGTACCCTTTTGGGCCACCTCTAGCCTGGATACAAGACGAGATATGGTTGGGCATGGAGGTAAATAGGTTCTGTATGGTATCCAGTGGCACATTTGCCCACAGATGTTGCACCTGGGCCTGTAGTTCCTGAGCACTGGCGTCAGAGCTGGTCCCATAAATGCTCGATTGGCAATAATTCTGGAAACCGGGCAGTCCAAGGAGGTCTTCTAATCTGGTGGAGATGTTCCTGGGTGAGCATTATTCTGCTCAAAAATGGCAGTCGAAATCCCTGCCATGAGAGGCAACACAGGTATTGCTGAGCGTATCTCTGAGTTGTTAGTGCCCCTCATATCACTTCTAGACATGACTGGTTCATCACACCAGAAGCTGATGAAGCTCCACAGCAAAGGCATTTACATTTACAGCATTTAGCAGACGCCCTTATCCAGAGCGACTTACATTTGATACAGTCTTACAATCCAAGCAATTGTGGGTTAAGGGCCTTGCTCAAGGACCCAACAGTGGCAGCTTGGCAGGGGTGGGATTTGAACCCTGGACCTTCTGGTCCAAAGTCCAGTACCTTAACCGCTAGGCTACCACAGTCCCAGGATTGAAGCGCTCACCACTAGGCCTCCATATTCAAACCCGACTGTGGTCAGATCCCAAACAGAATTTCCCAGCTCTATAGTGGTGGCTTGGTGGGTAGCACCGCTGCCTCACAGCAAGAAGGTCCTGGGTTTGATCCCAGCGTCCTAGGTCCTTTCTGTGCAGAGTCTGCATGTCCTCCCCGTGTCTGCATGTGTTTACTCTGGGTACTCTGGTTTCCTTTCCAGTTAATTGATTATGCTAGACTGGCATTGACTTGAGTGTATGTGTGTATATATGACTAGTCTTGAGGTAACCTTGTGCATAGATGTAGCCTGGTGCTGCTTCTGATAGCGGCATTAAAAAAACAAACAAAGAAATGCTACCATAAAGGAAATAACTCTTATTATATGCGACGTGTCTAAATCAAAAGTTAACAAAAATATTACTCCCTAAACAACTTTTTTTCGATCTGCAAAAACCTAACTTAAGAAGTCATTTTCTCCGGCTTCTAAGCATCCTCGTCAGCTTTGTTGAATCTTTCATGGAGGTCTGGGATTGCGACACAGTGAAAGATACATGCAATGCTACCTTTCAAATTCGGGCCAAAATAAGCTACCTCAGAGGGCAGCTGCCCACAAACGGGATGCTTTTTCATCTTGTTAGCTGGCCGAAAGCGCCTCCAGACCAATCGTGTGTGTGCTTATGACTATCTTTGTGTGTGTACGGATCACATAAATCCGAGCTAACCTAGCGCCTGTTTGTGTGTGTGTGTATCTAAGTCGCGTGTGTATGAGGCCGCAGCAGATGCCAGCTACCTTCTGGCTGTCATTCTGTTTTTCCAGACACAAGATAAACAACCCAACAAAAACAACACCAACAATACCAATATCCAGCAGCACTGGAGCTGAGGCAGCACAGGATAGCTTTGCTCTTGTTCAGGGTACAGAGAGAATACCGAGGTAACGAAGAGAGCAAAAGTTAGTCTTTAAGGACAAAAAGATTGATATTATAACGTATGTGTGTTTTATAATACAGTAACCAATGCAAAGCTTAAAATAACAGGATCCACACACAGTTGATAAAGCATCATAACTAAATTGAGAATAATGATATACATATAGAGCAAGTTCTATACATAGAGGCGTTTATTTAGCTTTTTTTCCTCTTAAATATGATTTTCACCATTTATCACAGTCAGAGTGGCATTTCACGTCTCAGAAAGATGGTTTAATGATGAAAGAGGGGCAAGAGGACAGATAATTAAAGACATTAGTGGAGAAGAGCTGCATGTGGACAGACAGTAATAATAATGCTGAGCTGGGCCAGAGTGTAAAGACATTTAAATAAAGGATATTAAAATTAATTCTGGAGGACATTCGAAGTCAGTGATGAGATGAGATTAAACATACGGTCTTAAGGAAATCTCTTTTCTTTTTCCGAAAATGGAACAAATCAGCAGTGATAGGGCTTCAGCAAGAAGTACTGGAGCTGCATCGATGATTCCAAGTTGTACTAGATTTTGGAACATGACTGTGACGTATTCCAATTCATCTCAAAGCCAGCTTCATCAAAGTGGCAAACGGGTTCTTTATCTGACAGAGATTACTATTTAGAATGGGGTGTCTATATACTTTTGACCAAATAGTGTATATAATGTTTGTGTTCAGTTAGCATTGTGGAAAATGTAAGTTTACTTTGTTATACAAGAAAAGCACAGCTTTTATGGTTTGTTGATAAGAGCCGTTTGTAGGAAACTGCAGGTCCTGAGGGCCTGGGTTCGAAACCCAGGTGGAGCATGCAAAAGCAAATGACGGGTGGTGTGTCTATGGAACTCAGTGATGGATTCTGGGTTAGGTTCTCAACCTGCTGAACTCCTACTGGTCCAAGCTGGTTTGTGGTGGTCAGTATATGTCTGGTACTGGTTTATCTCCCTTATTTCACAAGCCATTTGTCTACAGATCAGTGAGTAACCCTCAGGGCCATCCAGGATTTTTATAAACTCACAATTATGTCCCCTTGTTGAGTTTTTATTATATTGAGACCTTTTATTAAATGTTGTTTTTACAGAATCACACTGCTTGTCGCGTTTAATTTATCCATCTATTGATATAGTCTTGTTATTAAGGTCTTTTGCCTGGAAGTGGTTACTAAATTTGAGATGGCAGTTTATCCGAATTTGAAGTTTTCTCTCCTCAATAGGCGAGTTATAAAGCCAAACTACGCTCTCGTTTGGTTAGACTTCAGAGACTTGGAAGAAGTGTCAACATAATTTAGGAAGTGACAGCAGTATCAGCCAATCCTGTTTTAATTACTAATGGTTTTGAGAGGGAAAATTAGATCACCCACTTCTTAGTCCTAGGTGACGTGACATGAAGAAACATGAAGGGTGATGTATCTGAATAGAGATATTAGTTCCAACACTTCTTCTGGAGCTTCAATTAAAAGATAAGTTTAATGAAGCTATAAATGAATTCATGATGAAAAATCAAACGGTGTTTGGTGTTGATACTGTGAATTTGCAATTTAAAATAGCAAAACAACTGGATAACTTGAACACCCTTAAGCTATTTTAAATGAAGGCAACCCAACACTTTTTGGCATGTATACCCTAAGCTGAAGGACTAGCTGTAATAGTCACAGTTTGTCACTGCCACCGAGTAATCTATCTATCTATCTATCTACCTACCTACCTATCTATCTATCTAGTGCTGTGATAAGGGCCTTTTGTGCATTGTGTTAGCAATTATATTGATTTCCTTTGCATTTCTAACCAGAAACCAGACTGCTGGAAGCAGCAAGTGATAAAAATAGACTGAAGGTGCAAATTCTCACTCAACACCATGCAGCATACTGTATATGTAGTATAACGTCTATAAATGTTGTAATACGTATCAAGCAATCATCTGAAAATAAGATATACAGTGGTACCTCCATTCTCGTCATTCTCAACTCTGAGTGCTATTTGATAAGCTAACTGCAGCCTGTGTCGTGGAGAATTTAGTTCCTGTTTTGCTTTCGGTTGGCACTTACAGACTTATTTGCACTAAGAATACAGTATTGTAGATGTAAAAATAAAGAAAAACACCCATTAAGAATTCTCTGAGGGCTATTGTGAACCTGAATCACTGTGTACTGAATCACGGGGGTGAGCTGCTAAGGGTTAAGCACCTTGCTCAAGGACCAGACATTGGCAGCTTGGCAGTGCTGAGGCTTGAAACCTTTCACATTCTAGTCAAGAATCCAGTACCTAATTTGTTGCCTACATGAGCTTTACAGCTCTAAGCTAACTATGCAGTCTTTTGAAACTGAGAGCCTTTACTGCATTTTGGGTTGGAGGGGAAAAGGAAGATTTTTTTGGTGGTAGGGTGGGAGTATTCATTTAAACACCACTATCTCTTAAGTCGCTATTGGTCAGGAAGCCACAAAAGCACGTGGACATTTCTGATTGTTGGCGGTGGAGCCGAGATCGCAGACCTTAGAAATATTGCATCGAAGATGAAAGAAGGCAGAGATAGCGATCAGTGATTGCAAGATTGGTGATCAGAAGAGGGAGAAAGAGCGCAGATTGCTAAAGTGTGTGTTACAGTGTGTGTGTGTGTGTGTGTGTGTGTGTGTGTGCTGCAGCAGGCAACGTGATTCAGCAGCTCTCCTGCTGGCATTGCTGACAGTGAGAGCTCTCTCCTGTCCTTGCTTTATCTCTCTATCTCTGATTGATTTGGGCCATCTATGCTCTCAGGTCTTGGCTCCAATCGCATCCTGATTGAGAATTCGCCGCTACAGGGAGAAGACGATCGGATCAGACGGCTGAAAACACACACCACAAGAGCAGTTAGAAGGAAAATAAGGAGGGAAATGCATGGAGCTGCAGATAGGCAACCAGAGAGAAATCAGATAGCGAGGCCAGCTTTGATTTTGGCATTCGCTGCTTCATTGGGAAGCCATTCGAATCTCGCCCGGCGGAAGGTGCAGCCGTGAATGAAAGAGCAGGTGAGAATTGAAGCAAGACCACTTAAGGGAGATGGATCTGGGCATAAAAATGAATGAGGACATGTGCTCACACTAGGGCAGGGTTATTATAGTTACAGAAGACTGAAAGTAAAAAATACAACATCTTGTCCACAATAATAGAGATACGTGTTGCCTCTTAAAGCTTTCTCAGGTTCTCAATGCACCCTGCCACCTGCTCGACCCCTACATGAGTCCAGAAGGCCACCAGTATTTATACAGGTCCTCAAATTCATCCACCAGCACCTTGATGAGTCAATAGGGGCTTGCTGTTGCAGCAGCAGGGAGTTGACTCCATATCCATTCTCCATGGTTGTGGGCTAGTGTAAAAGTCCACTGGTCCATCTGAGTGCCTAATAGAGAATATACAAGGGAGAAACCTTAACATAAAAATGTTTACTTACCTTTTGGACCACAGGTTCATCATTTCAGCAGTAGAGATTACTTATGACCTGTAGTAACTTAGGGAAGTTTGGTGTTCCTAGATCATTGTTTTAGTACACATTCATGTCTGAATGTGATGCTTGGAAGGCACTGCCATACAGTAACTGTCAGACTAGGGTTTTACACCGCTGCCCCTCCCAAGTGTTTTTAAGCACATTATCCTGCAATTAGATCCTTCACTCTGTCCTTCTCTATTTGAAATATTTAACTCATAGTGGTTGTTCTTCTCCTGTATGTTTAAATAATAGAAAATCTGAACTGCACCACCATTGGTTCATACAGTCTTTTGATAGCTGGATCATGGATTTGTTTTGTTTGGACAGAGCATTCAGTTAGCTCAGCAGTACTCTGAGGACTCCTGTGACCCACTGGGTTAGGCTTGCTTTAAATCACATCTATCACACACACACACACCCTCTCACACACACGCTCATCCTGATTCCTGCCACCACGCCCATCCTAGTGATCTCACGCTGCTCCTGTTTCTATTTCTGGCCCATGGAGCTGTGTCACAGGCATATTATCAACACATCGAACAGAAAGGAGTGGAGCTGAGACCTAATATAATTATTGGCATTACTGAGAGAGAGAGGCATGAGTCACCACCCAAACACTGCCGTAAGACTTTCGGAGGTTAATAGCTGACACAGAATGGCTAAAAGGATTCTGCTGAAAAATGTGAAGCCTTATGGGTTGCCGCTGGTTTAGTGGGGGTTTGCGTCTTACATATGGCTTGATATCACAAATGAAAAACAAATGCTAATGGTTTTACAGGTGTTCTAACTGAGCTTGTATTTGTCCTAAAGGTTAAGAGACACTGGTAACAGATTTGCTTAGTAAGTAGCCTACGACATGATGAAGTACCCAGAACCCAGATGGCACTCCGTAACCATTAGACAGACCTCACCTCACCAGAGGTGGGATACATACCAGACTAGCTCAGTTGGAAGAGCACCAGTTCCCAGTCCCAAACTAGTCCAGGTTCATATCCAGCATGGTCAAAGGTGAGCACTGTCTGTCTGTTATGAAACTGCATTTTGTTCCTAGTGCCAAGGGTCCTGAAGTTGTCCCTGGCACTTTTGGTAATGCCCAAAGGTCAAAAAAGCAAAGCAGCTTGTTTTCCCATGCTTATTCTGGTCAGGGTCATAGGAGATGGTCTGGAACCTAACCCAAAATGGTTGTAGGTAGAGGTACGCCTTGAACCAGTGAGGGAACCACACAACCTTCATGTTTCAAACCCCACCTGGGATTTGAACCCAGGCTCTCAGGATACAAATCCCTCACCGAATCTCCTGCTGACCAAACTCCTTGATCAGGATCTGAGTGCAAAGTTGTGAAAAGTAAAGGTTTCACTGATTCAGCAGCAGCCTTTTCTGCGTTTCATCTCCCATTCCAGCTTTTCTCATTCACCCAGATCCCAAAGCGTTTTCAACGACCCATTTATATATTTTATCTAGGGAGCACTTGGAAGCTCATTTTCCCTCCTGTAAACCCTGCCCTCCCAAGGGCCTAGGTGAAGAATGGCTAATAAAAGAACACATTCGAGCACAGTCACCCCTCTCGAGTCAGCGCCATCAAAAGCCATTGAAAAGTCACCCGTCAGGGGATATGCCCTCGGACTCGGCGTACACACCGGCACAGAATAAAGAGCAAGCGGGTTCAGCACATGCAGCACAGCACAACACACATTGTTGTGCACTTCACAGTCTGACGGCTTTGTGTAATGGTAGACTGCTACATGTCATGGTGTGCGTTAGGGACTTTTTAAGGTCACTGCCAAAAACCTTTGCCATGAGCGATTTGTGGTGCGAATATTTGCTTTTTATGCATTTAGAATAGTGATTATGTCGAATAAAGAGGCCATAACAGTTTTAACCAGTACAGTGAGTGTAAACTAATAAACATAAGGGTGGTAAGCATTTATCAGAATCTGTAGATCTCCTCGCCATCGCCATTGGCGCCCTCACATGTCTTTGGAATTTGGAACTGCCTGGAGAAAACCTGAACGGATACAGACAGCAACCGATTTAGGACTCAAACCAGGGTCTCTGGAGCTATGAAGTGACTGCACTAACCGCTGGTTGATCCAGATAATGGTGCATATTGCTTGATTTACACTAACATGCACGTGTTGAGCTAAACACTCCATAGAAAGCTATGGGCATCCAATTATAAAGCACCATAAGTCCAGAATCAAAGGACTAATAACGTTTTATATATCTATACATTGTGATATCTCTGAGCACTGAATAGAATTCAGTAATTCTACAATTAGCAGCTGTGTGATTTAGACAGATTGAATGTAGACCATGAGGTTGTGGTAGCAGACTTGTTGCAAAGTTTGAGGAAGCAGGATCCACACTTGTTAACCACGCAGCGGACCATTGAGGAGATCCGATAATGACGCGGCGGCTGCTATCGTTTCCTCATAGAGATAATGAGGAGAGTTAAAAGCCTGAGTCAGCACATTATTGAGGCATGTAACGCCATTACTGGCTTCATTAACCCTGTGTTTGTTGACTGGGTAAAAAGAGCCAAATTTGTGTATTGAGGACGCTGGTGGACATATTGAGCACCATCTATAAATAGGCCTATTATCCCTTGATGCCACTTCACCCTGTAGACTTGTTGTTGGTATTTATCAGCCCTTTCTCATTCTGAACATGCCACATTCAAAAATTGAATTTCATCCAGTCAGCATAGCTTCCAACTAGCTTGGGATACAAGAGCCAAATTGATCGCCGTTAGGTTTCTGAGGTTAAGGTGAGGGTTAAGGGTTTTATTTGTAGCGTAAAATGTCAATGGAAAGTTTTCCTCACAATGACAACATTGAGGCAAACGTGAGTGTGTGTGTGTGGGGTGTGGTGTGTTGTGTGTGTTGTGTGTGTCCATGGAACAATATATCACATACACATATAAAAATATAAAATGTATGTAAAATTGTTTTTTAAAAATCCAGGAAATCACACATTATAGGATTTTAAATAATTTAATTGTAAGTTATGGTGGAAAATAACTATTTGGTCAATAACAAAACTTCAACTCACTACTTTGTAAACATAACCTTGTTGGCAATGACAGAGGTCAAAGTTTTCTGTAAGTCTTCACCAGGTTGGCACACACTGTAGCTGGTATTTTGGCCCATTCCTCCATGCAGATCTTCCCCTAGAGCAGTGATGTTTTGGACTTTCAACTCCCTCCACACATTTTCTATGGGGTTGAAGTCGGAGACTGGCTAGGCTTCTCCAGGACCTTGAAATGCTTTTTACGGAGCCCACTCCATTGCCCGAGCGTTTGTGGTTTGGGATCATTGTCATGCTAGAAGCCCCAGCCACGTTCCATCAATGCTCTCACTGATGGAAGGAGGTTTTTTTGGCTTAAAAAAATTTCACGATACATGGCCCCGTTCATTCATCCCTTAAAACGGATCAGTCGTCCTGTCCCCTTTGCAGAAAAACAGCCCCAAAGCATGATGTTTTCCACCCCCATGCTTCACAGTAGGTATGGTGTTCTTGGGATGCAAACTCAGAATTCTTCTTCCTCCAAACACGAGTTGAGTTTTTTACTAAAAAGTTTCTATTTTGGTTTCATCTGACCCACATGATATTCTCCAAATCCTCTTCTGGATCATCCATATGCTCTCTGGCAAACTTCAAACTTTAGAGATAGGCCTGGACATGTACTGGCTTAAGCAGGGGGGCACGCCTGGCACTGCAGGATCTGAGTCATCTCGGCATAGTAGGTGTTACTGGTGGTAGCCTTTGTTACTTTGGTCCCAGCTCTCTGCAGGTCATTGGTCGTCAGGTCCCTCCGTGTAGTTCTGGGAGTTTTTGCTCACCGTTCTCATGATCATTTTGACCCATGAGATGAGATCTTGCGTTGGAGCCCAAGATCGAGGGGTGATTATCAATGGCACTCTTCTACCCAGCCTGGTGCAAGTCTACAATTTCGTCCTGGTTGTCCTTCGACAGCTCTTTGGTCTTGGCCATGGTTGAGTTTGGGAGTCTGACTGTTTGAGGGCTGTGGACAGGTGTCAGACAATGAAATCAAACAGGTGCCATTAATATAGGGTAACGAGGTGGGAGGACAGAAGAGCTTCTTAAAGAAGTTGTTACAGATCTGTGAAAGCCAGAAAATCTTGCTTGTTTGTGGGTGACTAAATACTTATTTTCCACCTTGATTTTACAATTAAATTTTTTTTACAATCCTACAATGTGATTTCCTGGATGTTTTTCTCATTTTGTCTCTCATAGTTGAAGTGTACATGTGATTGAAAATTACAGACCTCTCTCATCTTTCTAAGTAGTCAGTGGCTGGACTAAATACTGTTTTTGCCCCACTGTGTATATACTGGTCCTTCTAAAAAGTTAGCATATTGTGATAAAGTTCATTCTTTTCCGTAATGTAATGATTAAAAATTAAAACTTTCATATATTTTAGATTCATGCACACCAATGAAATATTTCAAGTCTTTTATTGTTTTAATACTGATGATTTTGGCATACAGCTCATGAAAACCCAAAATTCTCACCAAAAATTAGCATATCATGAAAAGGTTCTCTAACGAGCTATTAACCTAATCATCTGAATCAACGAATTAAACTCTAAACACCTGCAAAAGATTTCCTGAGGCTTTTGAAAACTCCCAGCCTGGTTCATTACTCAAAAACCGCAATCATGGGTAAGACTGCCGACCTGACTGCTGTCCAGAAAGGCCATCATTGACACCCTCAAGCAAGAGAGTAAGGACACAGAAAGAGTGCTTCAGAGTGCTGTATCAAGGCACCTCAGTGGGGAAGTCTGTGGGAAGGTAAAAAAAAGTGTGGCAGAAAATGCTGCACAACGAGAAGAGGTGACCGGACCCTGAGGAGGATTGTGGAGAGAAGGGCCGATTCCAGATCCACCGTGCACAGGCGTGGTGCAGGAAATGGGCTAACAGGTTTTGCCGCATTCCCCAGGTCAAGCCACTTTTTGAACCGAAAGAAACAGCGGCAGAAGAAGCGGCCTGACCTGGGCTACAGAGAAGCAGCACTGGAATGTTGCTCAGTGGGTCCCAAAGTACTTTTTTCGGATGAATGAAAAATTTTGCAGCATGTCATTTGGAAATTTCAAGGTGCCAGAGTCTGGAGGAAGACTGGGGGAGAAGGAAATGCCAAAATGTCTGAAGTCCAGTGTCAAGTACCCACAAGTCAGTGATGGTCTGGGTGCCATGTCAGCTGCTGGTGTTGGTCCACTGTGTTTTATCAAGGGCAGGGTCAATGCATCTAACTATCAGGAGATTTTGGAGCACTTCATGCTTCCATCTGCTGAAGAGCTTTATGGAGATGAAGAGTTTCACTTTTTCAGCACGACCTGGCACCTGCTCACAGTGGCCAAACCACTGGTAAATGTTTACTGACCATGGTATTACTGTGCCAATTGGCCTGCCAACCTATCCTGACCTGAACCCGATAGAGAATCTGTGGGATATTGTGAAGAGAAAGTTGAGAGACGCAAGACCCAACACTCTGGATGAGCTCTAAGGCCGCTATCGAAGCATCCTGGGCCTCCATAACACCTCAGCAGTGCCAACAGGCTGATTGCCTCCATGCCACGCCGCATTGAAGCAGTCATTTCTGCAAAAGGATTCCCGACCAAGTATTGAGTGCATAAATGAACATAATAATCTGAAGGTTGACTTTTTTTGTATTAAAAACACTTTTCTTTTATTGGTCGGATGAAATATGCTATTTTTGTGAGATAGGAATTTTGGGTTTTCATGAGCTGTATGCCAAAATCATCAGTATTAAAGCAATAAAAGACTTGAAATATTTCAGTTGGTGTGCAATGAATCTAAAATATATGAAAGTTTAATTTTTATCATTACATTACGGAAAAGAATTAACTTTATCACAATATGCTAATTTTTTGAGAAGGACCAGTATATTCTCTCAATGATGTCCAAACCCTAGAGCAAAAAATCAAACCTAATGATTCCACCATGCTTCAAAGATGGAATGAGATTGTAATATTGGTGCATCGTACATGTGTTCGACTACATTTTCTTAGTTGTGCCTTTCCATAATCACCATGTTTCATTTGTAAGCAGGTTTCTAGCGAGTTCTTTAGATCCTTTGTTGTTACATCTTGTGTTGTTTCTAGGATAGATTACACTTAATGAATTTATAGCCCCGTGTTATTGGGTATATACAGAAAGATCCAGATGGAGGCTCAGACGGAGTGAGCTAGCCTGAAAGAGACACAGTGATTATCCGTCCTACATCACATTTCCCCAAACTTATCATCACCGTCTCAGCTTGACACCTCCAAACACACTAATTACAATCACAGGAAATCATGGCATGTCATCAGGAGACGACGTTTCCACTGCCCTCATTTTTAAGCAGTGACATTGTGGAAACCACCCCACGACTGCGGCGTGTACGGAACACGGGGCTGATACCAGGCAGCTGAAAAGCGCGGCCAGATGTAAGCGTTGATAAAGATGCCGAGTTAACCAGGGGAGACAGACCAGGCAGACTCCGATCGAGCTCAATCAGACGAATGGAAAACGCATTGCTTTTTAAGCAGCGTTCAATAAATACTGAGTCGGCATCACAAGAATCTGGCATAACGTTGATTTCAAATACAAGCTCATGATTCTGTTTGTGATTTATGTTTGTACCTCTGGTTTCATTTTGATCACAATCAATGACAGGGCTTTTCGAAAGGTAGAGCATTTATGATGGCCTGTTTTGTGTCACTTTGTGGCTAATGCTAAATGTCAATTACCTTGAGGAAGTGTCTGCAATCATGCATGTCATGAATGAGTAACATAATATACAATATGCCAAATGAAACTGGCAGCGACGTGCATCTGAGTATCTGCCTGTCCTTTACTGAGAACCTGTTTTGTTCTATCTTTGTATTTTAGCCTGCGTACAACAATCTGGTGGTTTTCCGAACCAAATATAAGTTGTGGTTAATTTGACACACTTATAGTTACGCCAAGAAGACTTAGTGCCTTAGCTACTTGAGTTCTAATCTCAGTGGCTGTCTGTGTGGTCCTGACATTGTAGTGGGTGGCCTGGATTTTGGCTTTCTTTTTTTGCCAGTTTGCTTCCTTTGGGCTTGTTTCCATAGACTTTATTCCTCTTGTTTCTCTCTGGGATCTGGCAACCCTGGTATTAAAGACAGCACGTGCAAAAAAGCTACCAAACATACTTTGGGGAGACTCTGAATTGCAGTATGTGCTCGCAAAATGGAAATGAAGGGTTTCATTGTTTAAAGTTACGTGTTAGCAGTGAGTGCGGCTGTCATAATAATTAATGGAACTAATTATAAGGGATGCCTACACACTTTTGGACATTTAGTGTGTAGTACACTATTACTCATAAAACTCTTGGCTGATCAAGTAAATTTTTTGGTAGGTGGAAAAATGTGTAAACCATTATTTTTATCCAGCTACACCAATTCACCCTTCGTAGTGATCACCTTTGACCGTGGCTCCGACCCGAATTAAATAGCCGAAAAATCGCTCTGGTGCTCCTGTCAGGAGAAACAAAGTGCAGACTGTGTAAAGCCCTCCCCACGAATCTTATAAACCTGAACCTTGTCTCTTTATCTACGAACTGCTTATCCTCCTACTACAGCCATTTAGAATAATGAAGCTTCAATGATTTATATAATTATCAGCTTTGAGTAGAAGGGGAAAAAAGCTAGAAGTCGGTGCCATGCTGTCACGCCGTGCCAATACTGGGATCAGAGAGGAGTTGAACTTGCTGCTAATAAGACAGAGCGACTAATGGAAGGGTGTTCTCTTTGCCCCACACTCCTACACGTTTATTTTCTGCCTTTTAACGCTTTTTTCTCGTCCTCATAGGCTCCACAGATCCACTGTCAAGCCAAGCAGCGCATCTGTTTTCTAATTAGCAGTGAACGAGAACACACCTTTTTTAATTACATTCTGCCTTTCCGTCACTTTCATTCCATTAGATGATCTCGGAAATTGATTTGATTTGGGTAATGAAGCCTTTGGAAGGGCTCAGTAAATACCAGCACAGTAAATACCATAACGAAGGAGATAAAAAAAACTAAATGGGATGAAAGGGCTGAGCGCCAGTGAAGAAGCCAACATATGGACATTAAATACAGCTTAACAGTCAATAAGAGTGAGATAATAATGTAAGTCATGACGATTCCTACTAAGACGGGTTCACCAGGTGGCACTGCGGCGCAGCGGGGAGCTCCAGGGACCTCCAGCTGCTCCCTGTGCGGAGCTTGGCGCGTTCTCTTCGTGTCAGTGTGGACGTGCTCCAAGCAGATTGTGGCAGGGTGGCGCGGCAGTTAGCGCACAAACCTTAAACCACAGCTCCACAGACCCTGGTTCCATACCTGGGCCGGCTGCTGCCTGTGTGATGTCAGTGAGGGTTTCCTCCAGGTATCCAAAGACGTGGCAGGTCAACTGCTGTCTCTAAAGCGTCCCAGTTCCTAATAACGCAATTCGTGCTTCAAATACATGACTGTAGTTAGAACAAAGCACGGCTGTGTCTTAAGGAGGCACCTGTCTGTCAGGACCGAGCATTAGCGCAAGATGGACCTCTGGAAGCTCACAAAAGTTGGACTCCACTTTGTGAGAGAAAACAACAAAAAGAAATGCAGTATGTGTTAAAAGTTGGTGTGTTTTAAAGGAAGAAGAGCTTCAGCAGTGTACCAGGTTTGACCGACTGTGGTCTCTTAGCCCAAGTGCTCCATGAGCCAGCTCCATTTCGCATTCCAGCCAACATTATGCGTTCCTTTGGTATCTAATGCAATTGCACTTTATGGACACCAGAGGGCACAGACAGATTCTTTTTGTTTTTATACATTTTTATACAGGAAAAGTACATGTTATTTTGAATTGTTATTCTTCAGAAATAAAGGAATGTTTTCACTATTTTAAGATACAGTGAAGCTACAGCAGAACATTTGTTTACAATTTTAAACCCCTGTTTCTAGTCAAAGTTTGTTAAAAATCTTTATACAAAATGCCTTGTCTTGTTACACTTGGAATGTAAAATCAATAGTCATGAGAAAACAGAATCGTGAACTCAGTATCGTGAGTCGAATCGAATCCTGCTGTATTCGAATCAGTGTTCAAACCTTGGTGGTTCTAAAAACCGGTCATAAAATAGTGTAAAAATATTATCAGTACTCAACTGCACCTTTAATTACAGCTTTTTTTCACAAAAATTTTCTTTATACAAAAATTGTCTTGTTGTGCATTGTTTACACTTCAGAATTAAAAATGCAATGTGTTTTTTTCTAATGTAAAATCAATAGAATCGAATCGAGAACTCAGTATCGCGAATCGTGAACAGAGTTTATTGATACACCCCTATTTATTAGTAGTATTATCAAACCAGAGCATGTCAGTCCTTTATCAGTGTAAATCCACATTTATGCTACACGAAGGTACCTTATAACCACGTCTTTATATTAACAACAACTTCTCCCAAGAGGTAATGTCAAACCAGACGTGGCAGCCTGGTTCTAATTAGATGCAAGATTGAGCACACCTTTTAATTACAATCTGCAGCCTCATCACTTTGTTTCATTAGATGATTCTTTAATTCAGGATAATGAAAAAATGGAGCGGTTACAACAAACCATGGACTGTAGAATTAATAGATCAGAAGGAGCAACTAGAACAAAGTAATCAATATGAAGTAAGTGATGCTTGATTGTCATGTGGTTGAGGAAAGAAGCCCAAGCTCTGCAGATATTAGATACACCTCCTTGGTTCTATTGTTTCTACACTCTGTATTACTATATAGAAGCTCTTTATAGTTCTACAATTACAATTACTGTCTGTTTCTCAACGTACTTTCTTAGCCCCTTTGTAGTGGCGGGATGCGCATGCGCAGTAGCCAGCATAAGCTTAAAAATTTGATTTTTCTGTGTTACTTGAGCCAAACAATGCAAGTCAGTTATATCATTTTTTGTCATATTATACCAGCAATTCTTAATATGCATTTTAAATGTTAATTTCTCTTTTGGTTTCAGATATATAGGTCATATAGTGACTTTATATATATTTATATACATACAGCATATTATTATTATTATTATTACTATTAAGCACCTCTCATTATTACTTCAAAATTACGTTACTGATCAGTACAATACTTTTATGAGTCCTTTATAGTGATCAATATGTACCAGCCTCACATTTCCCTCTCGCTTTGCTGTGTTCAAATAGCTGAACCTCAGGGGAGAAAGAAAACGAAAATGAGATGTAAAAAGTATATGCGACACCTCTTTCTCTGCCAGAGAGATTTCGTAATGTCAGAGTCCCCGAGGAGACGATGAGATTAATGACAGTACGAGATTTTCACATTACGTACAATGCGGATTCTCAGCGCAGTAAATATATCTGCTTCAATCACACTTGTGTGAACCAGCGCTATGACTTTCCCAAGAGCATATACAGTTTTTATGTATGAATTCCCCAGTTGGCATGGCGGTGAGGTTTTAATATAGTAAAAGGTTTTGGCTCACGTTGAGCTGTTGGAGAATTGTGATAAGGTTTCCCTGTGGCTCAGTTCAGTGTGAAATAGGTTTGTGTACAGCTTTTTTTAAACACAGTATCGTGACTGTGTTTTAGATCCTGCTAAAACAGCAAAGACCAGCATATGTTGTGATTTGGACACTGGTACTCTGGTCAACCAGCTTCAATGAGCAAAAGACCAGCACCATTTGAGTTCTCTAGCTAATGACCAGATCAGCACAGACCACCATAAACAACTTGGACCAATAATGGAACATGGAACTCATATGGCTTTGCTAATTGACCAGCATACCAGCATCCAAAACACAACATGTGCTGGTCTTTGCTTTTCTTTTATCAGCTTCAGGCTGATAACCTGTTCATGTGCTAGCTTTGTTTACATGTGTACTTGTTTGCTAAAGTAATATATTAAAACTATTTTCACTACAAAGATTACTATTAAGGATCACTATCAAGACATCGTGGTCTCTTTGAACAGCTAGCAAACAGATGAGTAGCATATTAGCATCATAGCTAGCAGCTACCTTCCTGTGTTTCCTTTAGTTTCTTGTCTTAGGGTTATTTTACATTTCGGTTCTCGACAAGCCTTCCAGAACGAAGTAATGACAAGAATCATCTGTGCAAAGTCATGATGGCTTAGGAAAGTTAGATGACAGAAACCTTAGTTATGATATTAGATTTACCAGAACACAAAGAATGGTTATTAAATAAACGTATAAATAGCATTCATAAGAAAAATGTGATCTCAGTGCTTTTGACCATGGCATGATTGTTGGTACCAGACGAGATAGCTTGAATATGTCTGTAACTGCTACTAGAGTTTACTCAGCATGGTTCTGCGGACAGAACCACCTTATTTATTTGAGAGGTCAACAGAAAACGTCCAGACCTGTTCGAGCTGACAGATAAGCACTCTGTCCAATTGTGGTGAGCAGAAAATCTTCTCCGAATACAAAACACGAAGCAGGAGACCACGTCAGGTTCCGTAGCTGTCAGTCAAGAACAAAACGCTAAGGCTGCAATGGGCACAGGCTCACCATAACCGGACAGATGAAGACTGGAAAAACAGAGCCTGATCTGATGAATGTCGAGTTCTGCCGAGGCACACAGATGGTGGAATCAGAATTTGGCACCGACAGCATGAATCCATGGACCCAACCTGCCTCGTGTCAGCAGTCTAAGCTGATGGAGGTAGTGTAATGATGTGGGGAATGTTTTCTTGGCACGCTTTGGGCTTGTTAATAAAAATCAATCATCGCAAAGCCAAATCGCAGACATTTGCAGTAATTTAGAAATCCCATCCAAAAAGAGGACATGTCCAAGAAAAAGAGGACGTATGGCCACCCTATGTATATAAACTCCTCTCATCTGTACTTATTCTGCCTCTCTGTCTCAATTTATGCGGCTAGGTAATAGAATTATACCCTTGAATATAAAAAGGTGTGGAGGAAGGAGGAGGCACCTGTGGTGCTGGCTCTCCCGTGATCCTGTTTAGGATTAAGCAGATAAGAAAGTGAATGAATGAAAGACACACATTAAAGCAACACTGAACCCCAAATTACGAGGCTTGCTGGGGCCAGGACATGCCCCTTTGGATGAGATACAATATACAGCGCTACAATATTTGTGTGCATACCCGATCAGTCTCTGGGTGTCCCCTTACTCACAGAAGCCTAAGGCTGTTGCTTAGCTCGTCTGTCCTGTAGCTATGACAAGGTCATCACACTTTACCCCCAAGGCTGTTTGCTGAATTCTCATTGTTTTAGGATTACAAATTTATACACACAAACACTAGCTCATAAGCTCATATAAGGTTACAAGGTTATATACTGTATAAGGTCGTATAAGGTTACAAACCATTAAAGCAAGAGGTGGGGTTAGCTTTTTTTTGTAACTTGATTCACAGTACAACCAGTGGAACTGCTCTCACCTGCTATCAAGCCTGGCATGATACCAATTCAATCTGGCACTTGCTCTGTCAGCTGAGAGGTGCAAATCCACCACGCTGGAAACTTCCGGTAATCTGGCCGACCTGCTGGTGCTGCTGGGAGAGAGGAGCCGATAGCTGATGGAGTATCTGTAGGTAGTCCTGACTGTGAACTGAGTCAGTAGATGGCTCTGTTGCTAATGACCTACTTCTTGTAGCCTGCTTAATAATACACACCAATCAAAGATGTAGCATTCACAGTGTTCAGCCACTGCCTGAGTTTGGCATGTTTTCTCCATGCCTACATGGGATTCCTTATGTTCTGATACCTTTATACCTCCCAAAAATGTGTGGACAACCAATAATTTAAACACAAGAGTATTATAATGGAGGTTGTCCTTCTCTGATACAACAGCTTTCACTCTTTTGAGGCTTTCCGCTAGATTTTGGAACATAACTGTGAGGTCAGACACTGAGTGCGTATACATGCGCTTAGTACTCCGATCATTTCTGCAGTTATCCGATTTTTCATGTGGCCGTGGAAACAATTAAGGGCTGGTTTTCGATCAGTAATCGGATTTCTCAGCGCATGCATCTGATATGGTTGCCAGGTCCACTTATTCTAAGAAACTTTTTTTGGACTTTCTTTCATCACCCTAAGGGCCTATTTTTCTCGCAGGATCTGGTAACCCCCAGAATTAACCGTAACACGAAACTAAGCGCAGCAAATTTTGTCAAAATAAGGAAATAAGGAAGTCGATAAACTGACATTTTGCTGTTACAAACCTGACGCAGAAGTCATTGCACCTTGAGGTGTTCAGTATAACACTGCTACTGATTTTTGTAGCGATTCCATTTGAGTACACTTCATTTTATGAGCCTGTTAGCAATGAGTATGGCTAAGTTAATAGCGATGGCTAGATAGAAGGGGCGTCTACATACTTTTGGCCATATAATGTACTGCAATAGCCTGGCACTTCATCTAGTGTATATTCCTGCCTTGAGACTAGAGCTTCTGGGACACTTTCTGGACCGTGTTATGAAGTCTTGCTGTAAAATCATATAGGATTACTCATAATAAGATTGTGCTTCGGCTCCCGAGTCAAAGTGATTTAGGTAAATGTGAGAACAAAATGAAGCCCTCAGGACCAAGCATTTCTGGAGTCCTTAATTTCATATGGACACTTGGTCAGTCGCAGTCATGCAGTTTCCATTTTATTCCTCTATCATTTCTATAAATCTACAGCCAGCTAAAAAACACTGGGAATTGGAGATGTTAAATGTTTGACTCGTTGACTTTTTAAATGACTGCAGTTATATCCTGCTTCTGTTTCAGGGAACAGCTGGGTCAAAATGCCTGCAAACCTGCACATCATGTTACAAAACATTGACCAGGCATAAACAGGCAGCACTGAGTCACTGACCTGATCTGAACTGTTCTGAGCATGACTTTCACTTACTGAGGTAAAGATTGAAGGTCCTGAAACAGGCTGAAACTGAAAATAGTTGCATTTCATGCCCAGCAGAGCATCACTAGGGAAGACACTCAGCAATCTGTGGCTTCTGTAGATCACAGATTTGGAGTCAGTGAAGTGTTGGCATGTTTACTGTAGTGTTGTAGTCAAGACCGCTAGAGCCATGTCCGAGCCAAGACTGAGACGAGACAGATCGAGTCCCAGTCTAGACCAAGACTTTTAGCACTCAAATCCGAGCCAAGACCGAGACGAGACACATCGAGTCCGAGTTCTAGACCAAGACTTTTAGCACTCAAATCCGAGCCAAGACCGAGACGAGGACACATCGAGTCCGAGTCTAGACCAAGACTTTTAGCACTCAAATCCGAGCCAAGACCGAGACGAGACACATCGAGTCCCAGTCTAGACCAAGACTTTTAGCACTCAAATCCGAGCCACGGACCGAGACGAGACACATCGAGTCCCAGTCTAGACCAAGACTTTTAGCACTCAAATCCGAGCCAAGACCGAGACGAGACCAACATCGAGTCCGAATCCTAGACCAAGGACTTTTAGCCCTCGAATCCGAGCCAAGAGACCGGACGAGACACATCGAGTCCCAAGTCTAGACCAAGACTTTTTTTAGCACTCAAATCCGAGCCAAGACCGAGACGAGACACATTGAGTCCCAGTCTAGACCAAGACTTTTAGCCCTCAAATCCGAGCCAAGACCGAGACGAGACACATCGAGTCCCAGTCTAGACCAAGACTTTTAGCCCTCAAATTCGAGCCAAGACCGAGACGAGACACATCGAGTCCGAGTCTAGACCAAGACTTTTAGCACTCAAATCCGAGCCAAGACCGAGACGAGACACATCGAGTCCGAGTCTAGACCAAGACTTTTAGCACTCAAAACCGAGCCAAGACCGAGACAAGACACATCGAGTCCCAGTCTAGACCAAGACTTTTAGCCCTCAAATCCGAGCCAAGACCGAGACGAGACACATCGAGTCCAAGTCTAGACCAAGAATTTTAGCACTCAAATCTGAGCCAAGACTGAGACTGGGAGTGGCCAAGATTGAGTCGAGACCAGATGAAAAAGTTAATGATATAATGTACATGATATGTGTTAGTAAATAATATATTTCCTCAAATATTCTGTAAAACATAACATTAAATTATATATAACCTAAAATTATTATTAATTACCATTATATGTTTCAGTCAAACTGAGTCAATGTAACTTTTGGAAGCAAATGATGGTGATGATTCTGTTTCCATTCTTCTCTCAAAC
The DNA here is from genome assembly GCA_025084515.1 of Ancistrus triradiatus. NCBI lineage: Eukaryota > Metazoa > Chordata > Actinopteri > Siluriformes > Loricariidae > Ancistrus > Ancistrus triradiatus. Next base: position 102,527 of record JAJAGP010000800.1, on the reverse strand, counting down.
TTAATCAGAAGCTCCACATAAAGTCAACTGAGAACTCCCTGTCCGCTTTTGTTTTCTTTAAGTTCCCTTCTCTTGGTGTGTCACTAAGAGAAGGGAACTTAAAAAACACAAAGACACGATTTAAATTTAAATTTTAGTAGCTCACAGATCACATTCCTTTAAAGCTAGCTAAAACTTTCGACGCAATAGCTGCTATGCTAGTTGGCTAGCATTCTGTTTATTCACAGTGCAGGCTAACCTGTTGTTTTACCTCTTTAAACATTTACTGCTAGCACTTTACTGGATGTTTTTCTAGAATTAAAGGTCATTTTAAGCCATGTTGAATTTCTCAGTTTTACTTAACTAGAGGTAAGACATAAGACTCGACTGCTAGACGTGCTAGAGACGCGGAATCACATGGCAGTAACTGGAACCTTGACTCAGATGTGACTGGTGTTATACATAGACCTGTATTGCCCATAATAAAAACAGTCATTCTTTAGACTTAAGGCTTCTTATTCATCAGGCCATGTTGGAGACAAAGTAACTCATATACGACTTTGCCGTCTGATCATTTATAAGTTAAAACTTTAATTCAATCTGCAAGCCTAAAGAGATGTCCATGAATCTACACGCTATCAGGCTGACACTGCAGAAGAGATCACGAACTCACCTTGACTGAGAGACTGGGACTGATTTATTGTTACATTTCTATCTCACTTAATCTGAAATGAAAAACGTATGCGCGGGAGTGAGAGGAAAATATTTGCATTCCTCTCTTCTCAGTAAAAGGATAATATAAAGTAAAGTTCACATTCTTGCGTTTAAATGCGTTGTTGGAGTCGCAATCTGGCAAGGTCACAACAGGCAGTTCTTTGGTGTTCTAGCTATCAGTTTTTGCAGATCTTGAGATGTTCGAAGACACAAAACAGTTCATTAGCCAAATTAACAGTGCTTGCTTTGCAGTTGTTTGTGCCCAGTTACACAACACCGTCCAGCCTGTAAGCTTCTAATGCAGTGGCGAGTACTGGCATTAACAATGGCTTTCAGCCTCAGGTGCTTCTACAAATCTCTGTCAAATTGGCCGTTGGCCATCTTTATAGACCCATTAAACAGTCTGGTGTGACACTCTTGAGACATTTGCCATGTCCGTCTAACAGGTGTCCTTTTGGCACTCCGTGGTGTCATTCTTCCGACCCATTTCACCCAACGCCTTCCCTGTCGAGAAAGTAGAGCAGGACAAAGGACGCATCTGCAGCAGTGACGCTGAGGATCTAATTTAGCAGTGGTGGATCAGCTCACAGACTCCTGAGTTCTGAAGTGCTCTGTGCTCTTGGTATCTCCGAAAGGCAGGGTCATTTACAATCCCTCTCTACGAGGAGCATGTGAGGAAATTAAATTCGGACACTATGAGGGATTGATAGCAGCTTTGGTTTCATCACACAGGCACAATGTGTTTTGGATTCACCGGCGGCTTCTTCTCTCAGCACTTTCTCTTCCAGACAAATGAATGCTGTTTTCCATAGTTTGGTATCTGTTTAGCTGTGAGCCGAGGGTCAATAAAACAAACATGTCATCTGATAGCTCAGAGTACACATACAGCAAATCAATAAAGACACATTTTGTCATCAATTTGTCAGCAAACATTGAATTTGGCTACCATTCTTGGCAAACACCAATCCTTTTCATTTCTGACCTGGATCTAGGGCTCGTTGCGGGGACTAGCACTGAATGTTCATCAGTTTAACCACCCACCATTTTATACTTGTGGGAACAATGAAGAACAGATTGTTGTCATGACTATGAAGTGACAAATTATTGGTTCCACACAAGATTATCGAACCAGATTCCAGGCACTAACCAGCTCTTTTGCACTGGAAATTTCCGGACTAGCTCCAGATTGGGCAGCTAGAAAATCAGCTACAAAATATGGAAGGAGATGTAGAGCAGCATCCTGGTTTATCCCCACTTACCTTGATCAGGGTCATGATGGAGGGTCTGGATCCCTTGGACATACCCTAGATAGTCCATTGCAGAGTTCCATAGATGCACCACCTGAGCTCACCTGGGACTGGAACTCAGGCCTTTGGGAGCTGCCCTTCTCAGCAGCTGGCTTTTATCATCAATCCTTAGAAAGAAATTGAGTTGCAGTTGCAGTTTTATTGGTTTTCTAACTGAAACAATTTCTAAATGTAAATATACTGGGATGTAGTATGTCTGTGAAGGTTCTCAGTCAGCCAGGTCATGGTAGACTTGAGTGCTTGAGTTGAAGGCAACTGGACCAGCAATTCTTCTAGGTTCTTGGAGGCATTTGAAGGGTCTTCCAGGCCTGTGCACTCACAGTATTACAGAAGTTCCGTATCCTAAATGTAAGAGCTGTTCACTATGGAGGCAAAATATCCTTTATTTAGTAACAAGAATTGTGTTATGATGCAATAAAAATCTCTAGCGTTTTTATTTTACACATGAATATTGTGCACTTGAATACTGTACAGCCCAGTTCTAGCCATCTACATGCTGCATCCACAAATCGCTCAGATCCAGACAGACAAAATTATCTTGAATTCAATTTCAAACTGACTACTCGAGTTTAAAACACTGCACTTTGCACGCCAGGAAGCATCCTGTGCCCAACAGCACTTTGCAGTGAAAAAAAAGCTAAAATATTTACAGAGACTTATAGTCCCGCCAGCAATCGCACTGACTCAGGAATACAGGCTCCATAAAGCGAACGGATTCCCACCGACTGCTTCGTGTTAAAACTGAGCAAAAAATTTTGAATTTACTGCCAAATCAGCCTAAACAGATTTGGAGTTTAGTGTCTCACAGTGGATAAGCGTGTTTCTCTGAGCTTACGCGTACGCAGGACTTTGCAAATATCTGCAGCCCCTGAGACCGTCCGGGATTCTCAGCGCTCTTCGTCTGGCCGTGCGAGTGCGAGCTTGTGTGGGGTGAGATAGCATGTCTTTGAGACAGGGTGAGCGTGTGGGTGCAGCGCTGAGTTGTTGTGAGCACGTGGGTGGAGGGGTAATGCACTCTGAAGCGCTGTGAGGGGTGAGGGTTGTGTGCGTATGTGGAGTCGGATTTAACGGAGCATAATAGCATTGGATAAGCAAAGGTAGGACGCTCTGGTAGGAAATTCTGGTGAAATCTTTTTAGTAATACACAATATGTCACAGTGTAAAAGAAAATATACACAAAAGATGGCACTTAAAGCGAGTGTTGCTTTGGGGAAATACCAGCGCAGATAAGCGCCGTTTAATGGCCACCCAACGACGTCGTTCACTTTAACAACCGAGGAGGTCTTAACGATTTCTAACAATTATAATAGAAATCTGTCTAAAAACTAATACAGGTTAATATCATTTCTAAACCATGTGTGCCCCAGTGGAGGACTTTAAGGTCTATGCAATATTTCTCATTATATGGCTTATTATGCTAAAGATTTTATGTTCCGATTTTATTATACTAAGTTATTAATAAATATTCGTTTTAAATTAGACAACTGAGGTAAAATTCTTACATTTAACATCTACAGTGGGTTGCTTGAAAGTGTGTGAACCTTTTCGAATTTTCTATATTTCAGCAATTAAATTATGACCTAAAACATCACCAGTTTTCACACAAGTCCTAAGAAGTAGATCAAGAGAACCCGTTAAAAAATGAGACAAAAATATTATACTTGGTCATTTATTTATTGTGGAATGATCCCTGCTTCAGTATCTGGTGTGACCCCCCAGTGCAGCAATAACTGTAGCTAAATAATTTCATTGTAGCTGTTGATCAGTCTGACACCGGCTTGGAGGAATTTAGCCCATTCCTCCGTACAGAAAAACAGCTTAGTCTATGAGTGTTGGTGGGTTTTCTCCATTAGCTGCTCCTTCAGGTCCTTCCACAACATTCATTGGATTAGGGTCAGGACTTTGAATTTGGGCATTCCAAACATGAAACTTTATTCTTCTGTAACCATGGTCGAACGGCTTGGGTGCTTAGGGGTTTGTTGTCCTGCTGCATGACCCACTTCTCTTGAGAATCAGTTCATGGAACAGGAGTCCTGATATTTTCCTTAAGAATTCTCTGATATAATTCAGAATCAATTGTTCATCAATGATGGCACGCTGTCCTGGCCCCAAAGATGCAGAAAAAAACAGGCCCCAACACCATGAATTACCACACCATTGGTTTCACAGATGGGGTAAGGTTCTTATGTGGAATTGCAGTGTTTTACTTTCTCCAAACAAACGCTTTTCTTTTAAACCAAAAAGTTCTATTTTGTGTTCTATCCTCCCCCCCCCCCCCCCCCCCCAAAACATTCTTTCCAATAGCCTTCTGGATCGTCCACGGATCTTTAGGCAAACTGAGAAGAGCAGAGCAATGGTCTTTTGGAGAGCAGAATGCTTTTCTTGCAGCCCTGCCCATGACACACCAGTGTGTTCAGTGTTATTCTGATGGTCGGATGGACTCATCAACATTAACATAGCAATGTGAGAGAGGCCTTCAGTTGTTAGAAGTTACTCTGGGGTCCTTGTGACCTCGCCAACTATTACATGCTTGCTTTGGAAGTGATCTTTGTTGGCGACCACTTCTGAATTTTTTTTTTGTCATACCGCCCATCACTAATTATGACCCAATTGTATCTTTATGGCATTATCAGCCAGCCAGACATATAAATCATATTTTTGAATTAGGGAATGCTTACATTTTATAGCAGGCACATTTGACTGGAACTCACCGGTTTTAACCCGTATCCTCATTATGTACTTCAAGTCACACGCTCCCTCCCCTCTCTCTCTCTCTCTCTCTCTCTCTCTCTCTCTATGAAGCCGTGAGAATGTTGTACTCTTAGATTCCTCACAGAATGGAGGCAGTCATTATCAGCAGCAACATGCCCTGGGGGGGGAATCATTCGTGCTACAGGGCCGTGAAAGACGAAGAGAAGAGACGAAAGGAAAGGGCATTTGTTTGATGCTGCCCAAAAAAAGAGAAGAAAGGAAAGAAAAACAACAAATGTCAACATGGCTGCTGAACATGCTTCCGCCTTCAGCTGGCACGGCCTCGTAACTCGGGGGCTAAGCTAAGCGAGGGCGGCGGGCGAACGGCTTAAGGGCTGCTGAGGACAATATTACTCGTTATCTCGCTTGTTTGCTTAGCTCTCGTCGTTTCCAAACATTATTAGTTCATCCTGTGCTAGCTTGCGACAGCGGAATCGAGATCAAAGCTTTTGCCCTATGCATATCTAATTTAACAGAGGGAATAAGTCGCACTCTTGCCTTTCTTTCTTTTCTCTTCGTCCTCCCACTGCCTTCCTGCTCCCTCTCGCCGAGTATGGCCATAGATAATGGCGGCCTACCGGAAGACAAAGAAGGAAGAGGGAGAAAAAGAAGTCACACATGGGCAGGGTTTGGACTGGCATTGCGGCCACCTTCCTTGCTCGATGACAGCCACATGTGGCAAGGGCTGTGCGGATGCCCATGCTGATTGCTGGCTTGCAACATATTTGTGCGAGACGCACGCAGGGCCGCTACGATGCCCAAAACGTCGTATGCATGGGATATTGTTAAATAAGCTTCAGTCGTTTCTGCGGTGTCCTGAAACAGGGGTTAGCCTCGAGTTTCAAGAAAAGTTGTCCATTATGAGACGCAGCATTGAGACAGCTCTGCCTCCTGAACGAGCTGCAACCTCTCGCTTTCTCTGCACTCTTCTTGCACCTGTCCTTAGGCGTAACCAAAACAAATTCGGGGTCCTGAAGAGCTGTTTGCCTCCAGGATGCATGTCCAGGCTCAGAAACAACTTACGTTTACAACTGAATTCCCAGAATTCGCGACTTTTTATGACGACATCAACTCGTACACATAGGCTTTTTAGTATTGTAGGTAACATTAGAGGAAAAATCTGGCACTAATGCTACAGCGTCAGCAGAAGCCTTCATCCGGAATGAGTTAGTATTGCAGTTGAGGGTTCTGACTTTCCTAGCTCTACCAGTGCGAGTTGGCTGGGATTTTGAATTCACAACCATAACCACCTTACCCCATTTTGTAAAGGTAACACCTAGAAGGAAACCCACAAAGGGCAGAGGGAAACAATTTTGGTGGACACATAAAGAACTGAAAATGTGGCGTGAATCGAAGGCCCTCGGGACCAAAACCTGGAGGCCCTGCAATTTATAAATGTGACATAAATGAAATTTCAAAGGTCATAACATTACACTTGTTCTTTGGTTTGGTTGCCGACGTTCCTCAGCATGCCTGCGTTCCCTTCAGTCGACCCCCACAACCAGTTTTGGGAAACCAGTTGCCTGTAACATACTGAGACCACTCTGCTCTGTGTTCCTTTGAGGTTCGAGTAAAGGAGGTTTTGCTCAGCCGTACAGTTTCTCTGAATGCATTGACGGGATTACACCCCCATTGAGCCAGGGGCGGGTTCCTGAGTCTCAGTTCTACTCAGATGGGGGCTGGGTTTTTCCGTGAGCGGAATATGTACTCGTGTCATGTGACAACAGCCAGGGATGCCCCAAAATTTTAGAAAAAGTGCGGAAAACAAGCTGGGGCTATATAAATAAAACTAGTGGTGGAGAACTTGAGGGATGAGGTGTTGGGAAGCAGATGATGGTGGACCTAAATAAATTGTGACTATGTTAGCGATAAAACAATTACTGCGATCATGTGAAAGTTTTGTGACATTTTAGAGGACAGTGCAAAAGTTCTTAGGCCACCATTGATTTGTTTGTTTTAGAAATGATATGACCAAATCTAACATATTGTCGACAACTGAACCCAAAAAATTTCAAACCTGGATTTTTTCCTGCTCTTCATTCCAATCTTTTGTGGGCTTCAATATATTCGTTAGCCTTTTCCACCCTGTTCCCTTGAAAAATGTGGTTTCTTGGCTGGTACTATGCCAAAAAAGACATTCCTGATCACAAAGCTTCTTCGGAATGTGGATAAAGGGTTTCAACCATAGGCAAAAACAGAAGCTACCACAATCAACCTATGAGTGAGGAGATCAGACTAGCAGAACCACTAGTTCGATTCGAAGGCAGTTATCTGCAAAACTGCAAGAAATCGAAGGACCAAGCCATAAACTTAGAAAAGCAGAGGTCCCTGTTGTCATGCCAGGGAACCCCTCGCCTGCTTGTGCTACCACGGGGTGGGATTTCACCAGCTGTTTTGAGGACCCTGGTATTGTTATTGCCTTGTTCCAGTTTATGCCTCTTTTCTCACTTTGAGTTAAACCCTCCATTCATTCGAAACTACTGTGTTATTGTATCCACGAGTGTCTAGCTTTCTCTGCTTTGGTACATTGTGCTTTGTGTGTGGTTCTGGATGTGTATTTCCATGATGTTTCAGTGCTCCTCGGAGTGGGTGCACAAGACCAGCTGCCCCACATTACATACAATCCCGGGCAAAAAATGGATCAAACCCAAACCTCCAAAATCAGTGTTGATCCATTAAATGACAATGGCTTCAAATAGTTGAAACATTTTTCCCAGTTAGTTTGTGTTTATTATGAGACCAAATATTCTCTACAGCAATAAAGTCTGGACTCTGACCAGGCCAAAACATGAGCCTGGTGGACTGTGGCAGATTAAGAACTAACGACTAACCTTCTAAGAAAAAACACAAGACAGAAGATTTTTTTGGGAGATTTTAACACCCATCCATTTATCTTTGTGTACAAGAAGACTGTGTAAGTGAATCCCTCATTTCAAGCTTTTTGCCTTCCAAAAGTTCACTGCAGAAATGAGCCGTGACGAGCGAATGCTGACACAGGTCTCAGGAGTGCATCTTCTTAGTTCTTGCTAATTTTCAGAACAATGATTTGTTATTAGGACCAATAAAAGCTTAATATGTTGTAATTTTAGGTTTGGCCCATTTTTTGCCTGGAATTGTATTCACAGAGGGGTTGATACAGACTCACTTGCATTGGTTACCAAACGTTTAACCAGCTAACCCATCACAATAGGAACGTTATTAGAGCTACAGCTTCTGATGTTTAATGTTTTCTGTCATAAAGAAAGTAAATAAAGAAGAGTTGACTGTTTTATCAACTGCTGTTATAAGAAAAGTGAACGTAGGACACTTAGATTGCAGATGATTTATAAATGATTCGAATTGATGACTTAAAGTAATATGTGATGCTCAAATGGCACAGAGATTTGAGTTCCAGATTCGGTGAGGAGTATCTGGCCTTGTCTGTGGCAGGAAAAGTTAGACGAGGGTACATCTCTGCACTGCTGCAACAGCTCACTCGTCGGCCATCAGCAGTGGAGTGGTCAGCATGTCAGCGGTCGGACCAATACTCATACCCGGCACAAATTGACAGCGCTAACCACTGCACCACCATTGCCACCCATTCTTTCAGCTCAGTCTCTGTTATTTCATCATGGCCCTAAATCATCCAGCTGTTATTTATTGAGGCCTCATATGATGCATAAGCTCGGTCTATGGAATCTCCCCACTCTTATAACCCCATGCTTTTCCTTTGAGAAAAACAAGTGTCAAAAATAACATCCACACTATTTGTTCAAGTGCAGTCGGACTTAAATTAACACCTTGTGTGAATTCCGTATGTTAATTCGGCACTGAAGGTGTAAATTTAGCACTGCTGTTGCTGTTTAGTTTAATCACATTCGTTATTCCTGTAACGTGATTAAACTAGGCTGGTGTTCACTGCCTGTTTAACTGCATATGCAAGTAAGTGCAGATACGGAGGCATTATTAAAATGATTAAACATACCAGGTTGTTAGAGAGTTATTTATGCTATCCAATGATTAGTTTCCTTTTTACTGTATTAGGGACATTTTACCTATCTGTACTTTGACTGCAGTCTATTTGTTGCTACTGTTACGGTCTAGGATTGAGACAAAGGAATAGGAAAAGGGGTAAAGGGAAAGGGAGAAAACAGACTACTATACCCATCACCACACACAACCCAGAGACAAAATAAGAATCCCTAAATTGGAAGACCTGAAGAAGGTTGAATAATGATAGGATAATGTGTATTTTTTACGTTCAAAGATAAAGGAAGAAATGAAGAAAATTACTTGAAGTATAGGACAGACACGGAGGGAAACGTAGATGAAAAGATGAAATGATTAGAGCAGTAACAGATGGAAAACAAGGTAATAGGGAGCTAATTAAGTTGAAAAATAATACAAATATATAGCCACTAAAAGAAAGCAAATATCATTTTCAGCTTTGGAGATCAACTTGATCTCAGCCTTGGATTGTTGGTTTATTTTCTTTATTTGTTATTCTATCCACAGTCCCTAGGTTCCTACGTAGGGTAGCTGGAGTAACTCTCCATGACAGCATAAGGAGTTCATCAATCGGGGGCATCTGCGGATCAGAGCTTCTGGTCTTTCAGATCAAGAGGAGCAAGTTGAGGTAGTTTGGGCACCTCACAAATATGACGGAAGTCTCTAGCTAGAGCTGTTTCAGGCACATCCCCCTGGAGAGCCCAGGGCAGTCCTTGGACCCACAGAAGGGATTCCCCAGGAGGAGCCGGAATAAAGTCTGGACTGATCCGCTCAGTCAGTTGCCACCATGACTCTCATTAGGAGAACTGGATGGAAATTGGGACTGAAACTTGGCTTTCCCCAAATTAGCTCTTCAATCCATTTTCCAGAACAAGAATTCAGTACAATGTGCTTTAGCCTAGGTCACTTGTGTGTATTTATGTGTACTTTCTGTGTCCAAAAGCATGCGTGCTGGTCTTCCAGAGCTGCCTCTTCAGCCAAAGGCCAAGCCTATTAAAGGCAAAGACGGGGCGGATCATGGAGTAATTACCAGCGCTAATGCCATTTACTCTTTGGACACTCTGGGCAGATTAGTGTTACTGTCGCTGGCTGGGCTGATGCCTCTGCATCATTACTGTCATCTCGCACCATTTACAGTCACACTCCTGTGCTTCAGCCTGAGCTGGGGAGACCGAAGGCTGGGGAAAGCCAGCTCGCCTTCGTTTAATGTAATCGGGATGACGCTCAGCCCCTGGCAGCCGGGGTAGCGGTGACTATAAAAGAAGAGTGCGTTGATGGATCTGTCAAGTGCATGCGCAAATAGTTTGTGTGGGGCGCTGGCTCTCCTGTCACTCTCGTCACCCGACCCTCATGTTTTGCCTTGAGGGATGTGAGCTATCAGGACAGGACAGCACTCTGGGGCAGAAATGGGACATGCTAATTCTTCTCTTGGGCATTATTGTTAAGCAAATGTGATAGAATAGACAGCAAATCTGGCCGTGTCTGTCTGTGTGTGTGAAAGAAAGAGAGAGTTGCGAAGTTCAGTTTTAAAAATTCACAGAAGGTGCCATGTGAATATTCATAGAGGCGTAAATATGGAAATGCGGCCTGTGCGAGGAACAGGAGTGCCAGGAGTGTTCGAGTTTTGTGTGTTTTACAGAAACACTCCTCCAAAAATAATAAACACTCAGGCCCTGCATACGCCCAAAACACCTTCTGTGGCACAAACTAGCTTTATTATGCTAATTGGGGTGGATTATAATATTCATAGGCAGTGTAATTACAGTACAAAAGTGTATAATCAATGTGTATCCAACTAGGAGAGGTGTGAAAGGCATTCTCTTTGTTTTAAAAGGATACCGTGTAATTACTAGTTCAAAACACAGGGTTTTTTTCCATGAATGGGACATTTAAGCCCATAAAAGTGCTAATGACATCCCGGCGGTCACAGCGAGAAGTGTTTACTTGTGCTTGTTTCTGGCTGGTTAGTACATGTATCCCATGTGCCTAACCTTTTTTTCCAGTCGAATATGTGTGGGTGCAGTTTCGCCTTGGTTAATGCACTAACTAATTGCTAGCCGAGAGCCTATCCGACCCATACTTTCTCTTAAAAACCCTGCAATTATTTAGCACTCAAGCGCTAGTTAAGACTATATTCCACTCTTCCTGTCCTCCCATTAGAGAGCAATTTGAACACTTAGAAAATGCCGCCAAGCACAGTGGTTCCAGAAATGACCTAACACTGTCAGTCAAAATGAACAGGTACACCTGCACGACTGAAGGTACACCATTGTAGCCTAGTTTATAACATAACACTGGCATTAGTAGGACTAAAGAAGGTGGTTTTCCACTACTGAGAGTTCAAAACCGGAGTCTAATAGTCTGGATCTAATATAATCATGGGGTATTATAGAAACTGATGAGTGGTCTATCATAGCTCAGGAGTATTAAATGAACTGGAGAGAGTGTTTCAGTATTACTGGATATTCACCTATAAAGCTCGGGTCTAAGTTCTGGAGCCATTAGACAAATTGGAGAGCGTTTCACCACTGAAGGATATCCACTAAAGCCTGAGCGTCAATGCCATTTTCAGTTGCTTTTGGCCCATGTCATATCCCATATCCTCATTCACCTTTGTTACACATCATTGGAAATTCTTCAGACGCTTTCACTTTTTAACATTTTGTCGAGTCCTTGTGCTAAAATAAAAAATATATCAAGTTTCTCTCCATCAATCTGCACTCAATAACCCATCATTTTAGCAAATTAATTTAAAAGGGAAAACTAAAACTTCACACAGACATAAGTATTCAGATTCTTTGCTATGACACTTTTTTTTTTAGAGATGTTTCTACACCTTGACTGGAGTCCACCTGTGGTACATTCAGTTGGTTGGACCTGATTTGGAAAGACACACATCTATCTGTCTAAGATAAGGGCTCACAGCTAACGATGCATCTCAGAACTGCCTGTAGAGCTCAGAGACAGGACTGTGTGGAGGCACCGATCTGGAGAAAGCTACAAAATATCTGCTGCATTGAAAGTTCCCAAGAGCACAGCCTTCATAATTCTTAAATGGAAGAAGTTTGGAACAACCAGAACGACATTTGACTGGGTGTTTTCACTAATCCATAGTAACCCATAAATCCTTATTTATCAGAACTAGTTCACAGGTTAAGAGTTCTGAAGTTTAGTTGCTTCTAAAAGTTTGAAATTATAATCCCACCTTCAGACCATGGGATTAGTTGGCCAGCATTGCAGATGAGCTTTTGTAGCGTAGCTCGTAGCTTAGCGGAATATATTTAAAAGGCGTTTCTTCAGCTCCGACTATGGGAAGAATGATCTCGTTTATAGCATTGGAAAGAAAGTGAGGATGGCTCACTGTTCAAATACCTGACCTACTTTTTGCTTCACTCTACCTTGACCGGGGCCAACAGAGAATACAGACAAAAGCAGACAGGCAAAATAGAGCTAACCTTAGAGCAGCATTATCAGGGAAGCTCATTCTAGGATGAGGACTAACCAGGTCAAGGAGACAGTTCGTACTGTACTAACCCCACAATGCATTACAAGTACAAGGACAAGGAAAGAACGGCATATGTTTGGCATGAAGGATTCTGCCCAACCCTTCAAGGTTTCCATGAAGAGTAAAAACAGAGTAATTAGGCCATGTTTACTACTGCGCTGATTAAAATAGCTCTCTGTAATGAACGGAACGGTGCCAGGGATCCTTTGTAGTCTTAACTGCTTTTTAGCTGACAGCAAGAACACAACAAATGAAGACAAACTGAATTACGTTGCTTGGAAAGTAACTAAACTGTGCTAAATGATACTTTCATAATTGCATCGCGATCTAGGTGCATAAAAATGGAACGTGCTGATATAAAATTAGTCGTTCAGAAAAGAAACCAATCTCGCCTGTGATGCGGTTTAGTCTGATCATGTAACAACTAGTTAGATTGACACAATATTCATTAATATTCATTGTCTTTTTCCTGATCAGCATTTCCCATTATTATAGTCGCATAGTCTCCTTAGGCTACTGTAATTTAAATATAAAGGGTATTTTTGCAAGAAACGAGAAAGCTGCATGCAAATGATAAGTAAATGCTTCAGAGATACCACTGAAAACACAAGTGGAACGCTACCATCTACTCAGCATCCGTAATGCCACCACATCCAAAGCCTAAACTGTTATACACATGATAAACATTTTTGCAATTATAGAAGATACAGTAATGTATTGTTACAACCCAGCCTAGGGGAAAGTCGTAACACTTAAGCCAAAAGCCAAAAATCCATCGAGGGACAGTATTACGAACCACATGGAAGATCAGAAGAATGAATCAGAGACTCAGAGTGAATGTGAACCAGTTTACATACTGTAGTTATCGGTCAGAGAGAATATGCAGGTAGTGGGAGGACAAGCTAATGAGTACTACTTACAATAGGACAAGCACATATACTTGGCATACAAATGGCATTTACAGCTTGGTACAAATAAGGACAGGAAAGTCATCCACACACACAAGTAACTTGCACAAAAAGTCTCTAAACATATCAACCGAGTTAGAACATTCTCTAGTCCAAACATGACCTTACAAGCAAGGAAGCACCTGATCGAACTTTTGACTGAATGATGGACTGTTCTTAAACTCCCGCCTCTGCTCGTGGATTATTCAAGTGCTTAATCCTTAATCCGTGGTAAATTCAATAAGTCCTTATTCAAATCGATTTACTACTGAACTACAGTGGCAGTCTGGCAGAGCCAAGATCTGAACTCACAACCTTCAGATGTGTAGAATCAAGCCTTAACCACTGAGCCACTTCTTATTTATGTAACATGAGGACACAAACAATTATCGTGCCTATTGAAATTCGTTGTACCCTGTCAAAATCCTTAACCTTTTTCACCTGTATTTACACATTATGATGCCCAACATCTAATTGAAAATAAATAAATGATTCGAAATTAATTCATAAAATACTTGGGTTGCATCAACCCCTTCAGAGTAGCTCGTAGAAAGTTGCACAGATACATCCAGTCACCTTCCAGATCAATGGAAAGCTAATTCGCCCGTTTTCATCACCTCAGAATAAAGCAGACTGTTCCTTGTGGACTGAAGTGCAAGATGACGAAAAGAATTCAGCATGGTTTTAAAAGTCCTTTCAAAAGTGCTCTGGGATAAAGTTAGGAGAAGGAGTTAATAACATCTTAGACACTTTAAGCAAAATTGCCTTGAAGCAAAATTCAGAGTATTATTGAGAAGCGTATGACTCAGCCAACACCTTGCTTAAATGGAGCTGTCCCTCCAAACTGGATGACTGAGCCATGAAGAGATTGATCCAGGAGATGCCAGTGGCAATGGCTGAGATTGGTCAGTCTGTTCAATCTCATGTCTTACACAAAGCTGGCCTGCATGACAAGAAAATAGGCATATTCTGAAAGCGTACCAAACCGATTCTTGCCTTTGCTAAAGAAACCCAGGAAAGCCCAGTATGTGCTGTGTTTTGGATGCTTGTAGGCTGGGCATTTAGCAGTGCCTTCTGATGGCATGTAGCAGTAGGGTTTATGGTTGTTTTTCTTCAACTGAGTCCGTTCAAACCAGTCAGAACTTTGATGTACTGACTTGCAAGGGACAAATCCTATGGCTATGTGAGTTGACAGCCACTTCTTCACTAGGACCCATTGTACCACCAAATATTTAAGGTTTAAGGAGATTCCGTGGCTGTTTGCTTGATTTTACAACTGTTAGCAGTGTGTCTGCATAAAATGGCCCAGAATTCACTTGGGTGTCCTCATACTTTTGTCCAAGTAGTGCTTCGGTGGTTCAGGTGTTAATAGGGTTTGCTGTAGGCTGTTTTGCACTAGAATCAGGTAATATCTGCAAAAATAATACAAAATTCTGTAAATCAGGTTGGATATGGTCATCTGTGAAATTCTGTAAAAGTAGATTATGAACTTGACAGAACACAACATGATTATAATAGACAATGTCAGAGGCCATGCTGGCTTCTTCTATCGAAGAGAACTAAGCAGACTTTTCAAGCTGGATCTGCACTGCCACATCTGCCCAAAGAAGGCAGCAGAGAGCTATAGTCCATAGTTTTGTTATGCTTGTGAACTACATTACCCAGAAGCCAATGCTCATGGTGTCAACACATTCAGGGTTAATGAGCTGTTCTAACAAGCTGCACCTGGCTGATAGGTTATTTAAACCAGCCAAGAGCCCGCGCAGATTCTCTATACGAGCTGGTAAATGGTATGAATGTGTGTCTGTTTGTGAATTTAAAAAATATATAAAGAAAACACGAATGTTCATCAAGGCATATCCTGAGAAGATAATATGTCTCAGAAAAGTTGGTGAATCGAGAGTTGAGAAAGTGAAATACCACTCAGGACAATTTAGAGTGGGTTTAGAAAGTCTGATTGACAAAACTGAGTTGATAAAGGGAGCTTTTAGGAAGATGACCAGAAAGCAGAGAGCTTGTCAAGAATCATTAAGTTCTAAATTGCGGAAGGAAAACAGGAAACAAAACTAATCTAAATTTGTGGGATCAAATTATCCCAGCTTTAGTTTGACTCTCCCGTATTTCTCCACACTCCATTTTGAAACATGGGAGTTGTTTGTGGAAGCCATTTTGAGATCCTTATATCTGGCAGATGCCATTTTGTGTTCAGTTATTTGTTGAATTTTCCCACCATTTTCAGAGCCCCGGCTAATAGGTGTGTACACACTAGCAATTACATGCTGATCAGTGGTGTGGTGGTAAAGTGCCTGTCTAGTAATCCTAAACTCCAGCTTCAAATTTCTAATCAGATTTAAAAGTTACACAAGCACAATTACTCTCTCCTTCCCTTGTGTGCCAGATTTAAGAAATTTGCTTGTGTTCATAATGAAATCTATTCAGTAGTTATAAAGGGAAGGTCCTTTATCTTTAGGACTCCCATGAAGGCTGGATTCACATCTAGCTTAACTCACCTCCCAGAGGATGAGGCTATGGATCTCCAATCCAGCCTCACTGCTTCAAAACTACCAATTTTCTAATACAGAATATTTGTAATGGATCTTATGATGTTGTCACTGTACCATAAGAGATGCTTTTGGTTCTGCTTAAATACTAGATTATCCATTCATCTTTTGCAATCACTGCTGAAGGTCAAGGCTGCGTGCCCTGGGTGCAAGACAGTAACTCACACTGAAGGGGGTGCCAGGTCATAATAGGCCAAAACATACTCCTGTGTTTACTTTCAGTCTCACCTTGGGGCAAATTAGAGCAGCTCATGGTTTCAGGAAACCTAGTGGGGAGAGAACATGCCAAGGTCCAAACCATCAGTACACCAGAGTCAGGGACAGAACCTCGGTCTTTGGAGTTATTCTGCACTAACACTACCTCAGAAGTCATTAGAAACGACTGGGTGCTGCCATGATTTTGTGCAATGAAAATGTCCACCTACAGGACGTCTTGTAGAATAAAGCAGTTTGTTCAGGGGAAAATAACGGACACCAAAATGCTTATTGATCCGTGAATAATTAAACCTCCACCACACGCGACCAAACAGATAGTCGCAACGTGAACGAACAGGTCATGATTTAATGCGTTCTGAGTCAATAAAAGCAATATCTAGGCAATTTATCGCTATTAACTATATGATTAATTATGCAGCCTTCACATCCAGTTAATATGCAGCCCGAGAGTGAGGAGAAAGGATGGATAGGGGTGATGGGGAAAGAAGAAAAGTAGCTGGTGGGGGACATGTAACGGCAGTTAACAAGACCACCTGCCGTCTGGTAAAATGATTTAATTCAATTTGACCCCTCTATTGAAGAATTCACTGCAGGAGTGAGCTTTGTGGATGTCTATAAAGAAAGAGTAATGGACAAAATGTCTTTATACTTATTTTCTTACACAGATATGTGGGATTATAGGGAAAGCAGAAGACTGGATGTCATTTTTGGTTTTATCCCAGGATTGACTGGTTGTCTTTTTGAAGCCTCCATGTTCCACCTACAGGTTGTCCCTGTTATGACACTCCGACGAAATTTAGACTTAAGAAAGGAATCTGAATGCACGTAAATACACCTTTAGCAGAAACCATATTCTTTTTTTATTTTATTTCGATATTTCCCTGGGCAAACGATATGCAGCACGATACCCTCCTGCACTCTCTCTGTGCTGAAGGAACCTGTGTTTTAGTGTTTTATGCATGTTTAAGGTAGGCTATGCTATAAAATATACAGTATATATTAAACTCCTGAGTTTACGATAAATACAACTTAGGATGGAGTTGTCGGCACGTGTTTCCATCGTTAATTGGGGTTTTCATACGACCTGTTTGAATTTAATTCATTATTAAAAAACAACCATACACTACCCAAAAATAGCCCCTGAGAGCCATTTTATAGGACAGTGTGAGAAGAAGTTTTACGCCCTCTTGTGGTAAGACCCAGTGTCTAATGAGACCACACCTGTAATCATTTACACATCTGCCGTAGACAGAACTGCATGCCGAGTTTTGCAGCAATCATGCATCATTTTTTTGTCAATAAGTATATTAACAAAACAAAAAAAAATATCTGTAAGGATATTTCAGAACAGTGACCTGGTACAGCATGTGTAGTAGAGGAAATTCTATGAGGCATTTTAACACGGTGGTTGCAGCTCTGGCAGCACCCCCTTCCCACGCTTATGTCCATTACTGGCTCAGTGATTCTCACTGGGAAAGCGTGGAGGTTTGAAGAGGATGTTTGAAAGTGGAGGAGTATTGATATCCAAGCAGGGTGGTTTCAATCTTTACAGCCTTCGCCAAACATGTGCATGAAGGAGCGGCTCGAAAAGCGTCTGTGTATAAAAGACAGGGACGTTTCGCTTTCGGGTCTTTCCTTAGTTAGTTGTCAGGATAATGGTTCTCTCTCGAGGGTGGCCATGGCTGTGCATAATGACGAGAGCGACTTAAGCTCGCCTGGATGCATCCGGCCGTCATTCACTCAAACGATCCTGCTCCCTGCCATTTTTCCCCTCTGTACCAGGCCCGTAGCTCAATGTTTCCCCCTGCTGTCCAAGAGGTGCAAAGCACCTCCGGCGATCCTCCTCCTCTGCAGATGGCACATCCCTTTCATCTCTCCACGCACGCCTTCTTGATATTCGGAGAAGCTGTGCTCTGGCAGTGAAAAATAATTACATTTAAGCGCCTTTATGTAAAAGTTATTAATGTGGAAGTGTACGTGCAAACAATAAAGGGCCACAAATCAGATATTCTCCAGGACCTGGCGCCAAGCGGAATAATTACTCTTACTCACACAGCTGGTGCAGGAACCTCGTATATAAATTTAAGGCAGACAGGAGTGGGAGTTGTACGTCCTCGTACTGGTGGTGCAGGGCAATTAAATCCAGTACATCAGCAGCTCTGGCGAGAACTCTCCCTCCTCTCTGTGTTTGCACGTCCTGCATGCATACATTACAGAAGGGCGTGGCGGCATATTCTGTAACACTACAGTGATTCAGAGCGTGTCATCCATTATTAATGTATAGTACCGGGCGTGAATGCATTATCAGTGAATCCCAGAGTTGTTTTTGCTTTTGGCAGTTTGTAATTTTTTAATTCACTGGACCAAGTGTACTTTTAAACGATGTTAAGCCATTAGGTGCTCGTTGAGGAAGTGAAATTTATGCAGGCTTCCTCGGAACAAAGGCAATACAATTAGGAAATTGAATTACATACAGTGCAGTGGTTAGCGCTGTCGCCTCCCTGCCTGGCCGCTGCCTGTGTGGAGATTGCACGTCCTCCCAGTGTCTGTGTGGGCTTTCTCTGGGTTCATCAGTCCCATGTTTCAAACATATTACATTAACTGGCATCTCTAATGTGCCCCATAGTGAGTGAGTGTGTGTTCATATGCCCTGCAATGGATTTGCACCCTACCCAGGCTATCCTTAGTCTATTTCTGAGACTGTGTGTTACTTCCTGCGCAAAGCGAGAGCACAAATTTGGGAAGTGATTTCGGAGCTTTGCTTTCCTCTTGGGTGTGAATATGAGAGGCAGTGAGAGGAATCCAGAGAGAGAGTTTGTGCTCAGCGTGCATGCTAAAGCCTATTCCTGAGTGTTGGATCTGTTCTGATTTTGCAGGAGCTCAGCCATGGAGCGAGTGCTCTTGTTCCTGTCTCTGCTGGCGCTGCCCATCGCCTCTATGCTGTGCCCGAAGCGCTGCACCTGTCAGAATCTTATGCCCTCCTACACGGTGCTGTGTGCAAAGACGGGCCTGCTGTTTGTGCCACCCAACATCGATCGCCAGACGGCCGAGCTTCGACTCATGGACAACTTCATCACCACGCTGCGGCACCGCGACTTCGCCAACATGAGCAGCCTCATCCACTTGACGCTGTCCCGCAACACCATCAGCCTGATCCTGCCCTATGCCTTCGCCGACCTGCAAGAGCTCCACGCTCTCCATCTGGACGCCAACCGGCTCACGTCTCTGGACGACAGCCACCTGCAAGGGCTGGTTAACCTGCGGCACCTGATCCTCGCCAACAACCAGTTGCAACAAATTTCCAGTGGGGCCTTTCAGGACTTCTTGGAGACCCTGGAGGACTTGGATCTGTCCTACAACAACTTGGCAAATGTACCATGGGATACCATTGGACTCCTTGTCAGCGTTAACACACTCAGCCTGGACCACAATCTCATCGAGTTTGTACCCGAAGGCATTTTTTCCAACTTGCACAAGCTAGCCAGGCTGGACATGACTTCCAACAAGCTGAAGAAGATTCCGCCTGATCCGCTCTTTCTGCGCATACCGGTTTACGCCAAAACGAAGGGCTCACCACTTACAGCACTGGTGTTGAGCTTCGGAGGAAATCCTTTGCATTGCAACTGCGAGCTGGTGTGGCTGCGCCGCGTGACGCGTGAGGACGACCTGGAGACGTGCGCCTCACCCAAAGAGCTAGCCGGGAAATACTTCTGGACCATCCGCGAGGAGGAGTTTGTATGTGAGCCGCCCATGATCACACGCCACACTTCCAAGATGTTCGTGATGGAAGGTCAAGAGGTGAGCCTCAGGTGCAGGTCGGTGGGTGACCCTGAGCCCACCACTCACTGGGTGAGTCCTGACGGCAAGCTGATCGCCAACACGTCTAGAACCACCTCATACGACAACGGTTCTCTGGACATCCTAACTGCCACCGTGAAGGATTCAGGTGTGTTTACCTGTATAGCCTCCAACGCTGCTGGAGAAGCCACGGCCCCGGTCGAGCTAGTGGTGAACCCCTCTCCACATTACGACCCCAAACTCGAGCCAGAACCAGGACCCTCGGACATGCCTACCTCCATCAAATCTAACAGCAGCGGGGGACAGACCCGGGTAGAGCAGCGTGTTAGCGTGACGGAGGTTACAGCCACGTCAGCCACCATACGCTGGCCTTCGCAAAGCCATATTCCTGGGGTTCGCATGTACCAGATCCAGTACAACAGCTCCACAGATGACATCCTTATTTACAGGTTAGTGAAATGAGCCTTTATCATTTGGTTTCTCATGAAGATGATCTACTGTACATGTTACACCAGAGTTGAAGAGTATAGGCCAAATAGAAGACCCAAATAAGTAATTGTCCTGAAACATCTAAACAATAAGAGGCTTGGGTGTAGATTCTAGTCCCAACAGTGCCTTCCAGCAACTATAGAGAAGTCAGTCTTACAATCCCAACAATTTGGAGCTCAAGGGCCCAACAATGGCAGCTTAACGGAGGTGGGATTTAAACCGTGGACATTCTGATCCATAGTCTAGTACCTTAACTGCTAGGCTACCATGAATGCTGGTTGGGTCTTGGTCATGTTTATGTCTTTGCCCGTGCCCTCTTAGGATTTCATACAATATTACTCAACCTGACTATCAGCTACTCTGTATAAATGCCTCCAGTCAGTCCAGGGGCTGAAATACATTGTGTATTTTTTATGTGCGCCAAGCTAGAATGAAGCAGCTTGCTGACAACTGGCTCAGACACACTGGCAAGTGAGACAGAGACAGATCATCCAAAACGTAAACGTTTTCTGAGGAAAACTTAATTTTGCCGCTGAATTAATTTCCGAGAGTCAAACTCCACAAAAAAGTATTAACTCTCACATAAAGTTTATTCAAAAGTTTTTATAAGCCAAAGTTCGCACCAATTATAATAACGCAAATAGGAACGACCCTGATTAATGTCTTTAATTATCGGGCAAAGAAACCAATCAAAGGGTCAGTATAAATTCACCAAATTGTCAGCTCTGACCCGCGGGCCAAGTATTGAATAATATGCTGTACAGTTTTTGAGTCAAGCTTCTTGGTCACTGCTGAGGCTCAGTAATAACGGAGGTTAAAAATTGTGGCTTTAACATTTTATTCTATATTATTCTTATATTCCTACCAATATATCTTCTGTCTTGTTTATTTCTTAAAAGATTAGTCATCTGTTGGTGGTGATCTGCCACAGCTAACATAGCCAATCACAAGCCAAGCTCTTAAAATAGAATCAGGAGGACAGATATCTACAGGTAGAAATTTTCAATATGCAGTCTTGAATCCCAAGGTAAACGAGTGAGGAAATCTGTTTCAAGAAATAAAAAAAAACAATATATCATGCAGGGGTTGCTGTCAGAAATCGCACAGCTGGTCTTCAGGTTAACTACAGCTATTCTGAAATTTACAGACCCTGAAGGCACAGCAGATCTCTATTTCACTATCATATATTAATGTAATTGGTCCAAGTGCTTTGGAATAAAAGGTGATGTTGCCCAAAAGAAAGGGTCTGAAGGCCCAAAGCCTCTTCATGTCACGATCCTGGTGCTCATTTTTTTGGATATACTGCTGAATATGCCGATAATGCCCTGCTCTTTTCTGTTTTTGCCTGTTTTTTTAATAACAAAGCTAATGAATCAGCTCTCTGCATTCGCATCCCATTTTCTGCCGACCCTGAGACTTCATTCAGAAATGACCACCTGCTGAAATCCACAGTTCTCAAAGAAAGGGGAAAAAATCATTCAAAAACTATAAGCAGAATTCATGACCTCAAAAATCAAGACTCTTTTGAGAAGAACAATAACCAGAAGGTTGTCGAAAGCTGGTTTTGTGTCTAGATGATGTAATAAAAAGCCATTGTTGGCCAAGACAAACATCAAGGGCAGAGTAAAGTGTCTGGTAGAACATGGGAAGTTGATTCAGAGTGATTCAGCAGAGTCATTTAGACTCTGAATCATGATTTGAACCGCATGGTGATGGTCCAGAGATGTGTCATGGTGTGAGAAGCTTTTTTAGCTGCTGGTGCTGGTGAGCTGCTTCACTGGGAAAAGTCAATTAATGCTTTGCAGGACAGGAAAATATTGCAAAAATGCTTGCCTCCCCAAATGTGTATTGAAGTCAGGCATGTTCCTGGTTCCCAATTTACCCATTGACAGCTGGTTACAAGCTGTTGCACCCTCTGAGAGGTAGACCAATCGTCATAAGAGAAGCTGTGCATCTACAAAAAGCAGACTGTCCACAAAGAACATGGAGTTGTTTTCTTCTGTGCAAATCTTACCTGCCTGCAGTCCTAATGTCAGATGGGAATAATCTCCCTGCTGGAATACTCTCACCACAGAAGTCTTCTACCGGCTAGAGTCAGCAGTGGTCAGCAGAACATGTTTGGACAAATGTCTACAAGGGAAATTGGGCTCAGGGGTACTGCCAGAGATTTTGGGCCCCATGAAAACATATTACACTGGGCCCCTAAACATGAATAAAGTTCTAATACATATTTAAGGTCCCCCAATATCGCAACCCTGATTGGGCTATCCTATATGGGGTGGGAAAGGGTTGAAATAAATACTATACTTGACTGCTCTGTTTTTTGTTTTGCTCAGTTACTATTCAGAGCTTAATATAATAAGCAAACAAAAGGAATTCGTTTTTTCAAGGCTTGGTTTTTTTGTGTTTTAAAGCTGTTTTCCATGATCAAAGTAAATTCCAATTATGCTTATCTTGTCTTCTTGTTCAGATTTGCTTTGTGAGTCGTATAATGGAATAAAGAATTACTTGTGCACTGGTAAAAAAAAGAAATAAATAAGAATATCAATGAAATTAACAGATGAAAGAGACGCATTCCCTGCAGTTTTTCCACATACATATGTTTTGGGTGGATAAACAAAAAGTATGACAATGAATTAATGCGAGTCCTTGCAAATGTAAATCAGAAGATGAATGTTAGAGGAAGATGAAAGATTATTAAAAAGTTTTTGAAAAGAGTTAAGACACTTCTTCTCAATTTGTGCTCTTTTTGTTAATGGCAGCATATCATAACCTCTGAGCTTTTTAATGAACCTTTTATGTCCATCCCATGTCCATGTCTACATACCCAGTTCTCCTGACCTGAAGAGGAATATATGTTATTATATTTAGTATTTTATGTAGATATCATTCTATGGCTTGTAAGCAGAACACTTTGTCGGACTTTCTCTACAGGGCAGGTACAGTTATGGGAGATTTTTAAAGGGCAGTAAAATCAATAGCCTACATTACACCATGGTGCTTCGTCTGTCATTTTGACTTCAGACCACAATCCACCTCGTGTTTTACAAAGCGGGAGAGTTTGTCAGAACTTGCCTGACATTCTCATTCATCATGCATGGCAGTAAAGAGCTGCTGTAATGAAACTAATTTAAGGAACCTATTTTGCATACTAATCAAAACTTGCCTGTGAAAGCTTAAGTGAGAAGTAAACTTTATTCACAATTTGAATTTAATGTTTGGACGAGGCTTTCCTGGAATGAACCACTCCTAGATTAGCTTTTAGGGTATTTCTAGTGTGCATATTTTATGTCAAAAAGATAGAAATACATTAAAAGTTTGAGGATTTTCATTCATTATTAAAATACATGTATATGCTTTAACTATTATTAACCTGAACGTTAACACAAGGTCTACGGTGCCTATTCCCAGAGGACACAGGGTGCAGGCATGCGTGCCCTGGACGGAATGCCAGTAGGGGGTGCTGTTGTAACACCAAGGGTGATCAACAGACCAGCCTCTCCTCCCACAGACACAAAATGTCTGCAGGTGAAACCCTGGTTAGCCCACTGCGCCACAAGAGCAATGCCTGAATAATAATAGTAATACCAATAATAACCTTAATTAACATAATATTATTATGATTATTATCATTAAACTACTTACACTGATTTACATTAATAATAATAATGGGCATCTTGGTTTAACACACTAGCCTACCACAGCAAGGAAGTGGGTTTGATCATGGTAGTGACATCCAGCTGGGTCCAACGCCTGGCTGTGTCTGAGGGAGGGGAGACCGACCCTGTGACGGACTGGTGTACCATCCAATGAAAACTTAGACCGGTACCCCCTAGTGGAGACCCCCGCAATGCTGACCATCCTTAATTTAATTTAATGTCCATCATTTGACAGATGGTCAGGTTTAGGTTTGGATATTAGAAACATTCAACAAATTAATAAGATGGAATTCAGGGAAATCCCAGTTTGGGGGAAAAATGAGCACACCAATAACTATGACCAAACATACCCCAATTTTGATAAACATCCATTTAAATGGCATGTTCTGCTCGTTCCTTCTTATCCAATCCACCGGCTGAGCTAATCAGACCATAACGACTTTACAGAAATAGCCTTATGGAGCTGATCTTCTTCTATTCGATTTAATGAATTGATTCTGTGTTGGGCTTGCAGCATACATAATCCTCTGTGTCTTACATAGAAGACAGAAAAGCCCTTGGCGTGACGAAACAGTTGTGGTATTAAGGTATAATGGTCCGTTCAGGAGGAATGCTGGTGGACATTATAGAATTAGTCATAATATAGTTAATGTTTGCTAAATTGCCAAGAGGCAATGTTTTCTTTTAAGGAGAACCTGAGTGGTTTATGGATTACACCATTAAATATGATTTAATGTCGTCCTATTTTGGTAAGCGCTCGTTTATCTCTTTCATTGTAACATTATAGCTCATCAGACCGTAATGACTTTACATCATTGCAATGAATTGATTCTGATTTTAGCTCGTAGCACAACAGGCCTGTTGTTGACTTTCCGCATTTGTTTTTTGCGCCGTTTCGTTTTGCACGAAGCACACAATCAGTGCAAATGGCCTCGGATGGAGGTCGACTAAATGGCGACACAATATGATGAAAGAGGCCCTGATCAGGCAGATATGTTCCTGTACGACAATGGAAGGACGTTTCTCAATGGAGGTCTAGCTTTGAATGAGGACAATCACGCTGCGTGTCGAGGCTCTACATTTACATACAGATGAAAGCGAGCCCCATTAATAACAGCCAGGGTGTGATGTTTTCCAGGCAAAGTCTGCAGCATCAAAAGAGGCTGACCTCAAAAGCGAGCCAAACATCGCTGCGTCCTATCAGACTTTCTTCTTTAAAGCCATACATGTTGCTATTTTTTTACTTATTGTTTTCTGTAAGGAAAGAAATAAGAACAGAAGCAGAAAATACTCTGGTATCTTGACATTGTGATTTACACCAGGCTCAAAAATGTACGGTTATGGAGACAAGAATCAATAATTTCAATGGTAGCCTTAAGATCTTTTCCAGATGGCTTGACTTTTTTGTATGGACTCCAGTCAAAGGAGTTGATTTTCCGTCCACTAGGATGAGGCCTCACTAAAAAGGTCTGAGAGGGAGTAATTAATTTCTGACATGTCCCTGCGGACAGATTAAGGATATATAAAGATGTGTATCAAAAGCAATTTGCTGTTAATTATGCTGGTGGCGCAAAATCAAAATGCCTTTCCGATTCCATTAAATATAAATGCTCCAGACTCTGGGTAGAGGTTGGAGATATTTCTGAACTTAAGGTTGAGGTCAAGATAAAGAATGGAGAAGCTTGGCTTGGAAAAGTGTGACCCACAGGCAAAGCTAAATCCAGCTTTGGTGGACTATGAAAGTGCTTCTGGAGACTCTGATAAGCTTGAACCTTTGAGAGGCTGAAATGATTCCTGAGATTATCCTGGAAAAAGTAAGAACAGGTGGCACCTGTATAATGCCGGTGTGCATAATTTTCAGAAAGCACTTATGACTAAAGGGACAGTTCCTAGAGTTTTTGTTTTAAAACTGAGGCCTCCTGAAAACATGAAGCATCCGGCGATTCCGCCTGACAGCAATGGCTTAGCAGGAACAGCACTGATTGTGCAAGGAAGGTGATGAATGATGAGAAGAAAAGGTAGAGGTGCTGGTGATTAGGTAGTCTTGTCAGACAATACCGCTCTTACTGTCAACTGTCAAATTTTAGAAGCTTCTTCCATTACTTTTCCTTCCAGTACTGTGAGCAGGTAATTAAATGGCATGTCTTCAGGCCCAAGTTGATGGAACACCATTTTCCCGACGTATATCAAAGCAGAATGACCTGCGACCTGCAGCTTCTGCCTGTAATGAGAGACCTCTGGTACTGGTCCTTAGATGTCCATCAAATGCAATGTCACCTCATGCTGAAGGTTTAGTGTAACACCTCATTAGAGTAACCTTGGGACTGCATAGGCTAGGGCAGTGATGCTCTGATTTGAGGTATATTTTGATTCCAAAATGTGGCTTCATAAATGCAGTTATTTACTTATACACTTAATGTCAGTAAATCACAGTGTAATATTTTTGTTCATATCTATACAACTGCAGGTGTGCATTATAATAGCTTGAACTTTTCCATTTAAGACAAATATAGCACCTTCTTCACTGGTTTTAATAGGCGATTTTCTGAACAGTCAGGTTCCATTTGCATCACGTGCCTCAGTTGCATTGGCCAATTTCCTTTAATTTTACTGTTTACACTCATAGCATGAGGCAAGCGCGATGTTTCTTCAATGCTGAATGGTGTAAAAATACATGTAGTCATTTAATTTACCAGTGAAATCTGCCGATGCCGTTCCATTTTTATTTCATTTGCAGTGTGCTGCTGTAGAGAGCGATTGTGTGTTTCTCTGCTGCGCTACCACTGTAGTGGCTGATGATGAACGATGGTGAATGAGGAATGTGACTAAAATATGTGATACGTGACCCGGCTCGCTCCAGCCATTAAGCATGAGTACATACTGTACGCGTGATTACCTTCACGGTCACAAAAAACATGCTCGCGTAAATACAGTGAGCAGGTCTTCATCTTATCGGGTCTGTACGGCAGGTCGTGCTGCAACAGCTCGAATAAATATGATTCACAGACTAGAGGTAATGGCTAGAGAGAAACTCTTCCCTTGTTTGAATAATGTATGATTCAAATAGCCTCATCCTAACCTTCTGCAAATCTTATTTACACGTCGTGCCCTATAATGCCAAGGCCGAGTCTAATTTGAGGACAAGTTGTATAAAAAAGTCATTGAGCTAGGAAGGCCATGTTTGGGGCTCACTCATCTGCTACAGGCCTGAACAGCCTGAGAGCAAAGCCCATGAAAAAGTACAGCTGCCTTAGAACCTTTTCTGACAAACGTTCCGACGAATCCATCGTATGTTGAATTTATCGTAAAACAAAGAGTTTTATACAGTGGGGCAAAAAAGTATTTAATCAGCCACTGATTGTGCAAGTTCTCCTAATTAGAAAGATGAGAGAGGTCTGCAATTTTTATCATAGCTACACTTCAACTATGAGAGACAAAATGAGAAAAAATCCAGGAAATCACATTGTAGGATTTTTAAATAATTTAATTGTAAATTATGGTGGAAAATAAGTATTTGTTCAATAACAAAAGTTCAACTCAATACTTTGTAACATAACCTTTGTTGGCAATGACAGAGGTCAAACGTTTCCTGTAAGTCTTCACCAGGTTGGTAGCTGGTATTTTGGCCCATTCCTCCATGCAGAACTCCTCTAGAGCAGTGATGTTTTGGGGC
This sequence comes from Ancistrus triradiatus, assembly GCA_025084515.1. Taxonomy (NCBI): domain Eukaryota; kingdom Metazoa; phylum Chordata; class Actinopteri; order Siluriformes; family Loricariidae; genus Ancistrus; species Ancistrus triradiatus. The sequence continues at coordinate 74,941 of JAJAGP010000800.1, read as the reverse complement.
TGTCGCTGGGCAACACGGACTTCACAAATTTTCTATGAGGTTGTGGTCTGTAGAATGGCTAGGCCACTCCAGGACCTTGAAATGCTTTTTACGGAGCCACTACTTTGTTGCCCGAGTGTTGTGTTTGGGATCATTGTCATGCTGGAAGATCCATCTTCAATGCTCTTACATGATGGAAGGAGGTTTCGGCTTAAAATCTCACGATACATGGCCCCGTTCATTCTTCCCTTAACACGGATCAGTCGTCCTGTCCCCTTTGCAGAAAAACAGCCCCAAAGCATGAGGTTTGAACCCCCATGCTTCACAGTAGGTATGGTGTTGGGATGAAAATCAGCATCCATTTTCCATCCTTTTTTCCTCCCAAAAAGTTCTATTTTGGTAGCCTTTGTTACGTTGGTCCCAGCTCTCTGCAGGTCATTCAGCAGGTCCCTCCGTGTAGTTCTGGGATTTTTGCTCACCGTTCTCATGATCATTTTGACCCCACAGGATGAGATCTTGTGTGAAGCCCCAGATGGAGGGAGATTATCAATGGTCTTGTATGTCTTCCATTTTCTTACAATTGCTCCCACAGTTGATTTATTCACACCAACCTGCTTGCCTATTGTAGATTCACTCTTCCCAGCCTGCTGCAGGTCTACAATTTTCTTCCAGTTCTCCTTTCACAGCTCTTTGGTCTTGGCCATGGTTGAGTTTGGAGTCTGACTGTTTGAGGCTGTGGACAGGTGTCTTTATACAGATAACGAGGTCAAACAGGTGTCATTAATACAGGTAGAGGACAGAAGAGCTTCTTAAAGAAGAAGTTACAGGTCTATGAGAGAGAGAAATCTTGCTTGTTTGTGGGTGACCAAATACTTATTTTCCACCATGATTTACAATTAAATTCTTTAAAAATCCTACAATGTGATTTCCTGTTTTTTTTTTTTGTCTCATTTTGTCTCTCATAGTTGAAGTGTACCTCTGATGAAAATTACAGACCTCTCTCAAGTAGGAGAACTTGCACAATCAGTGGCTGACTAAATACTTTTTTGCCCCACTGTATATATATTTGGTCACATCAGACCAAACCTTTTGCAACATGGCATCCGAAGCTCAAATGAGACTCAGTGTGGCAGTTTTTCAGAAAAGCCTGTCACCCTGTCTTGCCACCATCTCATGCAATCCAGCATTGTGTATGGCTTGATCAGTCTCTTGAATTGAAAGATTTGTAAGGTCCTTCAAAGTCGGTTGCTTCCCTTATGCACAGTGTTGGTGGTGACCAGGATAAACCGGCATGGAAACTGTTAGCATAGAGGTCTCAAATCTGGTCAAATTTAAGTACCTCAAAGAGCAGCTGCCTTCTAAATGGGAAATCTTGTTCAATGTGTAAATGTCATTGTCTGTCTCCCAGGAAAAAAGATTCAATTACTGTTACAAGCATAAGGAAAATATATTTGATGTACTTGTAATGATATTCAGGTTGAAGTGCCAGCTGTGCCATGCACTCTTTAGCTGTGTTCCTATTTCCACTCACATTTGCACCCCAATCAAGTATCCGCCTGGTCGAAACAGGTCTAATTTTCATTTTGCTGACTCATGCCCATGTCATGGCGCCTTCGAATGAGATGAACTGAATGCCTTTATCCCAGTAGGGATCCCAACAGTATCTACATTTAACCTTCTTTCAGATGAACAAAACAAAGTGTTCATGTTTGTATCAAGTGCAAAACAATTGTTACACTTTCATATCTTGCCAAGTTAGCTAGCATTAACCCAATCAAGCAGTTTAACGACATTTACTATTTAATCAAAGCAAAGCTTTGGTTGCCCGTGTTTTTCATTTATGGTTTGGTGCTGGCCAGAATGAGGCACCAAGTGAGCAGCTGCCTTCCAAATGGGAAACCTACATTTTCGGAGTGCACAAATGTCTTTTCCTGTTTTATATCAAGAACACACTTCTACTGCCATAAAGCGTTAAGAGAAATACGCCTTTGGTTGCTGACAGTCTCTTTATCTTGCCAGCTGGGCCATGCACCAAATAGCAGGGATCCTATTTCCTTGCTGTACCCAATCAGGATTGTGCCTGGACCAAAGAGCTACATCTGATTATTTTTTTCTTTCACTCATATTTAGGAAGCTTGTTGCAATATAGCCAGCACTACAGCGATTCCAGAAAGATGAATGGAGCCCGGTTAAGCTGATTGCTTCCTCTTCACAGCCACCACGTCTTTGGCCTCCTTCATCAATCATATAAACTATGTTTTCTGTCAATTTTATGATCATTTCTCACATCATAACTCTCTTTCGCTTTTCCCAGGATGATCCCGTCCTCCTTCAAGCTGTTCCAGCTGAACGACCTGGCCTCGGCACGGGACTACGAGCTGTGTGTCCTGGCCGTCTATGACGACGGCGTCACGGCGCTCACGGCCACTCGGCTTGTCGGCTGCGTCTCGTTCAGCACGGAGCGCGAGTTCCACCACTGCCGCTCGCTCCACGACCAGTTCCTGGGCGGCACCATGATCATCGTGATCGGCGGCATCATCGTAGCCTCGGTGCTCGTCTTCATTTTCATCCTGCTCATGAAGTACAAGCTGCACAGCCAGCACTACAAGCAGAAGGCCGAGCGCGTCAGCAACGTCTGCTCGCAGACCAACGGAGGCCAGCAGGGGGCGGCGGCAGGGCCTCCTCCACCCAGATCCTCATCGTACTCTGCCTCGGGAAGTAAACCATCCATCCCTCTCAGTCAGGAGAGGCCAGAGGGCTACGGCACTCAGGAGGGAGGCTATGGCGCCCTTAAAGGCACCACAGTGGTGGACTTAAATCCGGAATATGGCAAGTCAGTGAACGAGGATGACTCTATATCGCAATAGCACAGGGTCAAAGCCCAACCCCCAGTCCCCTCCTTGTCCTTCCGTCCCTGTTCTGTTATTTTAATGTTATGTTTTTTCTCCTGGTGCTCGGGTCTCGCTGCCTTACTGAGGATTTCCTTCTGTCCAAGGTAAGCAGGACTTTTCTTTATTAGCAGAGTTACATAACCACTATATCTACGTCTAATTGTTTTTGCTTCCTTAGGATGCATTCCACTGCAGTGGTATCTGCTAATTCAACAAATAGCCCAGGAGTAATTTATTTCCAATTAGTCTGCTTTTTTACATCCAACCACTGGCTAAATGAAGTGGGCAGCCTGGAGAATGTCGATTGGAGAGATGCAGATTTAGGCAAAAGATAAGCAGTGAAGTGTAGCCAGTGGGACAGATTGGAGATGACAGAGGGAATCAGAATGCAATTTGATTTCCATCCGACATTTAGCACTAGCTGAGGTAGGAGAAATTGATTATGATTTCTCGCAATTGGCTTAAACAGTCCTAGTGATTAGGATGTCAGTTTGCTGCATAAGCTCAGGATCCAACAGTGGGAGCATTTTGCTCACATTTGGTTCTTCTTTTAAGGGAAATGAGAATGGAATTTTGATTTAGGAGCACTCGTGTGAGAAGGGGATTTTAGTCTGAGTAGAACGTTGTTTTTATGAGTATTCATCAGGTCCGTCTCTATACCTAATGATATAAAGAGTTTCCTTGCTGTCTACTTCCTACGTATGGAATTTTGTACTTGCAAAGGTTCTTAAGACAAACACTGAATGTTCTGAATTGCAATTTCTGAAAAAAAAAAACCTTCTCGTTCTCAAATATTATCTTCATTGCTTTCTTGTGTAGGAAATTTCTTATGTTGTCTTTTACAGCTTAGCAATTTATGGCGCAAGACACATTTTGAATTTTTATTTACAGTTATTTATATTATTTAATCCGCCCAGAGGACAGCAAAATGGAGGAAAAACATCAATAGATAAAACACAGATTAAAGCAACAGCTTTGCCATATGTCCTTATGCAGGCAACCTTTTGTAGGGATGGCCTTCAGTCGAAAGGCTTTTAAACTTTTGAAATGAAAGTACGTTGGCCTTATTTCCAAAGTTTGGTCAATTTAGATGCTTACCTTGTCAAATCTTACAGCCAAGACTATCGTAAGGTTAAGAAAACATATAAGAACATAACGTTTTCAAGAATACCACTTGTTCTTAAGAAAAAATTAGTTAATTCTTAAGAAGTTCTTTGAATCAAAATAAAGACTGTCTCATGTTATTTATGTAAGCTATATTAACCCTATTTCTAATGGAAATATAGATAATTATGATGGAAAAAGGTCTTATTATATTCCTTTTTCAAAACCGTACTGATTTTAATAATGTTATAGTAATATAGTGATGCAGGAAACGTTCCTAATTGGTTCGTCTGAACAGGGTGCCAGTCCAGTGGAGGGTGCGGGCACACACACACACTCACGCTGGGACACTCAGTGACCTAATGCATGTCTTTGGAGGCAAACAGAGTACGCGGAGGAAACCCACGCACTGTTTATGAATCTTCCTGCTGAGGAAATAACAAGCCTATTCTTCACGACATGTTAGCGTGACGCGTAAATATCTTCACGAAGCAAGGGGGTGGATCTGAATAAGCATTATAGCTCTTCACAAAGCAAAGAGTACAAATCCCTCCATCTCTGCTGCTGCGTCGGCCTGTTCCGCCCACATATCGAAGTGCTCGTGGGAATAAGCAATCATGATAAAAAAATCACAAACCTAGCGCAGCACGTAAATGCAGAGACAGACGGGGAAGGAGGAGAAGAATGAGCTTCCTACTCATCGTCCTCCTGCTGGCTCGCCTATTCCTTACTGGGAAACCAATTACCGGCGTCCAGGCTAGCCTGGAGACAATAGTTTTAATTTAGATCAAGCTCGGGTGCATTAAGATGGCCAATAGGCACCACATCTGCACTGGTTTAGCACGTATTGAGCACAGCGTGGGCCGTTTGGCATTGTTGGATATAAAATGGATGGAGCAGAACATTTCAGGGTTCACGCTGCCCGGCTTCTGAAGGAGCCAAGTCCATTTAGTTTGATAGTAACACAATTCATTTACTGTTATGTTTAATTTTTTGGTATGAATTGTGCTTTTTTCCCTTAGTTTGTATTTACTGTAGTCCTTTAAAGAACCTAGAGTGATCTTAGAGCTAGAAGTCAGCTTTATTTTTCATTACTAACTGTAACCATGGTGGGATTCTATTTCTAATAAATAGATAGAGCCCAATATGATTTAAATTCCTGTATTAACATTCATAATACGTCACACTTAATGGACGTCCTGTCTTCAAGTTAATGGTACCAAGGCCACTATAAATCCCCATTTTATTACATCATGACCTCATAAATCCGTGTTTAATATAGCATGCCCATTATAAATCCTATTAGATGATAAAGTAAAATGGTGTGTGCTTTCTTGGTTTTTGCAAACCCGTTGCAAGAACATCATGCAAAAGAATCAGGACAATATGCAATCTGTAACTGCAGCATCACATGAATATGTTGTAATGTCGAACATGTGGTCAGGCACCCAAATACTGGCCGATTCTACTACTTGTGGACTCTACACAAGGTATAAAATAATAGTCTTTTATTCCAATGTAATGCGATATTCTTTCAATCCAAATTTAACATTGGCAAGTAAAACGTTACTCTCATGTTGACTTATTGTATAAAGGTAGAATTCTTAGTAAAATAAGTCTTAAAAAGTAGTTTCATTCGTTCGTTTTCAGCAAGTGCAGGAAACACAACTCTTTACCATTTAGCACAGTATTCAAAAGAACTTAATAGGGTAGCTTGTACAGGAGGCCAGTCCAGTCTCAGAGTCCTTTAACCACATCGCCCAAATTTTACGTTGTAAGGTCAGCTCTTTCCTCGAACCCAAGTACTCAGGAACTGGGATTTCCTGCAACTGGCTCTTAGCTCCAACAAAACAGAGACTGCCGCTGTATTTTTATATATGACACATTTACAGGGGTGTTTGAAAGTTTGTGAAACTCCTTTAGAATTTTTCTATATTTCTGCAATTAATATGGCCTAAAACATCATCAGATTTTCACACACAAGTCCTACAAGTAGATAAGAGAACCCAGATAAACAAATGAGACAAAAACATTATAATTGGAAAATTATCCAATGTTACACATTAGTGAGTGGCAAAAGTATGTGAACCTCTAGAATTAGCAGGTAATTTGAAGGTGAAATTAGAGTCAGGTGTTTTTCAATCAATGGGATGACAATCAGGTGTGAGTGGGCACCCTGTTTTATTTAAAGAACAGGGATCTATCAAATCTGCTCTTCACAACACGTTTTGTGGAAGTGTATCATGGGCACGAACAAAGGAGATTTTTGAGGAACACAGAAAAAGAGTTGTTTTGATGCTCATCAGGCTGGAAAAGGTTACAAAACCATCTCTAAAGAGTTTGGACTCCACCAATCCACAGTCAGGGACAGATTGTGTACGAATGGAGGAAATTCAAGACCATTGTTACCCTCCCAGGAAGTGGTCAACCAACAAAGATCACTCCAAGAGCAGGCGTGTAATAGGTCACAAAGGACCCCAGGTAACTTCTAAGCAACTGAAGGCCTCTCTCACATTGGCTAATGTTAATGTTCATGATCCACCATCAGAAGAACACTGAACAACAATGGTGTGGCAGGTGTTGCAAGAAGAAAGCCACTGCTCTCCAAAAAGAACATTGCTGCTCATCTGCAGTTTGCTAAAAGATCACGTGGACGAGCCCAGAAGGCTAGGAAGAATGTTTTGTGAACGGGTGACACCAAAATATAACTTTCTGGTTTAAAAGAAAAGTGTTATGTTTGGAGAAGTAAAACACTGCATTCCAGCATAAGAAACCTTATCCCATCTGTGAAACATGGTGGTGGTAGTATCATGGGTTTGGGCCTGTTTTGCTGCATCTGGGCCAGGACGGCTTGCCATCATTGATGGAACAATGAATTCTGGATTATATCAGAGAATTCTACAGGAAAATGTCAGGACATCTGTCCATGAACTGAATCTCAACAGAAGGTGGGTCATGCGCAGGACACCGACCCTAAGCACACAAGCCGTTCTACCAAAGAAAATGCGTTTAGAGGGTTAAAGAAGAATAAAGTCCATGTTTTGGAATGGCAAGTCAAGTCCTGACCTTATCCCATGGAAATGTGTAGAAGAGAAGGACCTGAAGCAAGCAGCTAATGTGAGGAAACCCACCAACATCCCGAGCTGAAGCTGTTTGTGTACGGAGGAATGGGCTAAAAATTCCTCCAAGCCGGTGTGCAGGACTGATCAACAGCTACAGGAAACGTTTAGTTGCAGTTAGTGCTGCACGGGGGGTTCACACCAGATACTGAAAGCTCACATGCTTTTGTCACTCACTAATATGTAATTATTGGATCATTTTCCTCAATAAATAAATAATCAAATATAATATTTTTGTCTCATTTGTTTAACTGGGTTCTCTTTTACGACTTTTAGGACTTGTGTGAAAATCTGATGATTTTTTTAGGTCATATTTATGCAGAAATATAGAAAATTCTAAAAAGGTCACAAACTTTCTACCACCACTCTATGCAAATTTTACTTAAACAGTTACAAGTCAGTTATGTTCTGAGACCTTACAAGAATGCAAGTGGGTCATTACAACAACTGTAATCCAAATGCTGTGATGCAAATTTTAATCAGTAAAACAACAATATATGCAATTTCACCTAAAGCCAAGCATCCTGTTTTACCCATGTATATCCTGGTCAGGGTCACAGGGAAGGGTCTGGAGCCTAACCCAGAATTCACTGTAAGCATGCAGAGACACCCTTGAACTCACCATCCAACAGGCACATTGCAAAGCCCAACCAGTATTTGTGCCAAGGTCCTTGGAAACTGCTATTTCCAGCACCCAAGCCACTGGATCTGCTGTAATTTGACCAGGGATGACAAAACTATTGCATAAGCTGAAACCTCACAGATTGTCAGTACTGCACTGATTAGCTCTGGAGGCGAGGTGTTACTGTTATTCGTTCCTCTTCCATGTTGTTTAACAACGTTAATGACCAAAACCTCACTCTAATTAGGTGACTCATAGGTTTACTCATTGTCATGTCTGAAAAGATTCTGTCAAAACTTCAACACCAGATAACCAAGTGTCGTTATGACCCATCACAAAGCACTGTCGGTCATTCTCAGAAGCTTTTGACGGACGCTGAAAATGCCCTTGCCATCGCAGCCGTATGGACTGTGATGGTGGGCGTAACATAAATCTGCCTTCTTTATAGCTTCTCTATGACTAAGCACCATTTTAAAGCTAATATCACAGGCCAGTGAAACGTCCATCTCCTCTTTTTCCCGGGGTGTAAATCCGTCTGCTTCTTCTAAAACGCTTGGAGTGGAGTATAACGGGTGGAAATGAGGTTACTCACAGAAGTTGCTAAACACGTTAGAGGAAATAGAAGAAATGGGCTATTTTCGTAGCGCACCTGGGAGGGATTTCATTTTTATCTCCTACTGAAAAGGAAATAGAGAAAAAGAAAGAGCTGGAAAAGCGAGAAGAATGGCTGATGCTGGAGATTGGGGTGTTATGATGCAGAGTGAAGAAAAGGTGACAGAGAACAGAGATGGAGAGGTTAAGACTTCGAGCCGACGCGATAGGGAGACAAATGAGCTAATCTTTAAGGTGAAGACCCACTGTGAGACGCTGTAGGGGGGTAGCGGGGGTAATTACTATTGTTTGTGCGCCGTCGAAAAGTGGGCCACAACCTCCTCGCCACTTTCCTTCTCCCCGCCGGCAGCAGTTCCCACCCAGAATCCCTCCTGACTGCAGCAGCTCTAAAAATAGCTTAACCAAAAGCTCGGGGCTTAGCGTTAGCCTGCTGCTGCCTGCAGATAGCACAAAAAATACTGTCTCTGCCCTTTCTGCGGCATGAAATTTATTAACGTCTCACCCCTGTGCCGACTGCTGATTGATAAAAAGGGATCAGGCTAATGAACTTGTTTAGCACAGGCTTAGCATGAGCCGTTTAGCACATGGTGGTTTAGTCATCTTTGGTTTATTCTTGGTTTGTTTTAGCAGGCTGTGGGGTTTTTGAGCTATTAATGAGGTATAAATGATGTTCAGGTCGATTGCAGGCAGGCTACTTGACCTTCCATTTGCTCATTAATTGCTAAATCTCGCTGTTTGTAAGAGTTCAGCAAAATTCCTGTATATGTGCAGGATTCACGCTGGGTCAAAGGTTTTGAAGCTATTTTACATATTTTAGTATTTTTCATTTTCAGCTGTGTTTTTTTTTTTTTTTTTTTTTTTTTGAAAGATTCAACAAACAGATGTGATCTAAATGTCGTCTCATGCAAACGTTTGGGTACCTCTGGGCAAATTCCATTTTGTGGACTGAAAGAAGATAACGCATTTTGAACAGTAAACAAGCCTACTTGGGTAGAAATATAGCACGGCATATGCTACATAAGCATACAGTACTGTGCAAAAGTCTAAGGCCACCATTAGATTTGTATTTCAGCAATGCTATAATGGCCATATATAACATTCTCGATGATTGGACCCGAAAATTTCAAACTTGGATTTTTCCCGCTGATTTTCAATCCAATCTTTGTGAGCTTTACTATATTTTAGCCTTTTCAACATGTTCTTCTTCTGAAAAAGTGGTGTCTTGGCTGCTACCCTTTCACAAAAACATTCCTGATCAACCCAGACTGTAGAAGGCTCAACATGGCATCACGATGAAGTCACCAGATGCTGCTATTGCTCAAGTGTAAGGAGAAGTCACATTCAATATTGCCACTATAGCCTATATAAGGTGTTTCATCTGATTTTTTTTATTGTTATTATTTTTCTAGTCTTTAATACTGTATACAAATTATCTGTATTTTGTGGTTGTAATCAATAACGAGACTGAGAAATAATTATGTATGGCCATTATACCACTGCTAAAACAATGTTAAATCTAAAAATGCTAAAATCTAATGGTGGCCTAAGACTTTTGCACAGTGCTGTATGTGAAAAGGAAGTTCAAGTAGAGCCTGGAAATCAATTTGTGATTTCCTGGTGCTGTAGCTAATCAGGACTACGTACTAACTTGACTTTTAATTTGTTTTTACATTATTTCTACTGCATTTTGATGTATTCATCTTTTTTATTTTGTTTCAGCATTCTCTTCTAGGTAAATCATTTTGAAATCAAATTAAATTGCCATTCCATACGGTCGACCACAGAGCCTTCAAGAAGCTCCGAACTAAAGCTGTAATTTCAGTTAACTTACATATGATTAATACATTTTTCTATGAAGACTGGCATAAATAAGTAAACATTCTGGAAGGCCAAAAACAAGTGCGAAAAGCTTAACCTTAAGTTGTTATATAACAGAGTTGTGTGACCACAAGCTGTTTCCAGTACACAGCTGGCTCTAACTGCTCTCCGTCTTATTCTCCTAGGCAAACTCAGTCTGGAGGGAAATATAAATTGCCTGGGACTGGAGCCAGTACACTCCTGGGAGGAGAGGTGGGTGGAAGAAAACTGTTTTTCCGTCTCTTATGCAAGCATCTCATCAAACAATGGATATTAATAGACCCGTTCAGAACAGATGGGCAAAGCTTTGTCTTGTCCAGACAACATCATTTTATGGAGAAAAATATGACCATTGTCAAACTGAACACTAATGGAGTATGTCACTGTTCCGTCCCAACCCCATTGGAAGTAAACGATTTCATTCGCTGTGAAACCCCTGTCCAACCTGAGGAAAGAGCCAAAGGAATGTGAAATGATTCGACGCTATACGGCGACGCAACGTTAGCACTTGTCATCGAAATAAATACTACTATGGGTATCCATTTGGTAACTGTTTGGGGTACATTATATATTCCACTCGTCTATTCTCTCTCGAAAACTCGAAACCTCCTGTCCCTTTTAGAAGGGAAACCTAGGCATCTATTCAGCTGGCATTCAGGCATGGTGTGGTTGTATATCTGTACTGGAGATCCATTCAACCAAAAGAGACACCAACAAGGTTTCCTTACTCACCCTGCACTGAATTTCACGTATATCAACAAAAGATGAACGGTTTTGAAAATCCCCCACACTGACCTTCATAGACGTTATGTTGAGTGCAAACCGGGCCTCTTTGAAAGCTGGCCTGCTCAAATAAATACTGTTTTTTTTCCTCCTCCAATTTGACTGTGTACGTATTTGTATGTGAACCTTCAGCCATCTCTGATTTGAATTCAAAGTGAGAATAAAGTCCTCGAATGGAATTTTATGCTTTCATAGGAACTACATGTGGATTTATAAAGAAATAAAAGTATTTTTCTTGAAGGCGTCTGAAATTTCATTCCCTCCTCGCTGATCTGCCTAATGCAAAGGTCTCAATGAATTTGTACAGTCATCTCAGAAACAGCTTCAACCTGGTTATGGTGCTGGTGGATTCTTAGCCCATACTGGAAAGACTGGTTCCAAGGGAAAACACCCTAAACTGGACACCAGTCCATTTAGAGCATCACACTTTACAGTGGTGCTTGAAAAGTTTGTGAATCCTTTAGGAATTTTCCTATGTTTCTGCATAAATATGACCTAAAAACATCATCAGAATTTTCACAACAAGTCCTAACTGTAGATGAATAGTTTGGACTCCACCAATCCACAGTCCAGACAGATTGTGGTACAAATGGAAAGAAATTCAAGACCATTGTTAATCTCCACAGGAGTGGCCGACCAACAAAGATCACTCCAAGAGCAAGGTGTGTAATAGTTTGGCGAGGTCACAAAGGACCCCCCGGGTCAAACTTCTAAGCAACTGAAGGCCTCTCTCACATTGGCTAATGTTCATGGGAAGAACAACACTGAACAACAATGGGGTGGCATGGCAGGGTTTTGCAAGGAGAAAAGCCACTGCTCTCCAAACAGAACATTGCTGCTCGTCTGCAGTTTGCTAAAAGATCACGTGGACGAGCCAGAAGGCTATTGGAAGAATGTTTTGTGGAGGGGATGAGACCCAAATAGAACCTTTTAAAGAAAAGCGTTATGTTTGGAGAAAGGAAAACACTGCATTCCAGCAATAAGGACCTTATCCCATCTGTGAAACATGGTGGTGGTAGGATCATGGTTTGGGCCTGTCTGTTTTTGCTGGCATCTGGCCAGGGACGGCTTGCCATCATTGATGGAACAAATGAATTTCTGAATTCTATCAGAGAATTCTAAAGGACAATGTCAGGACATCTGTCCATGAACTGAATCTCAAGAGAAGGTGGGTCATGCAGCAAGACAAAGACCCTAAGCACACAAAGCCGTTCTACCAAAGAATGGTTAAAGGAAGAATAAAGTGTCATGTTTGGGGAATGGGCCAAGTCAAAAGTTCTGACCTTAATCCAATAGAAATGCTGTGGAAGGACCTGAAATGAAGTGAGCAGCTAATGTGAGGAAAACCCACCAACATCCCAGAGCTGAAGCTGTTCTGTACGGAGGAATGGGCTAAAATTCCTCCAAGCCGGTGTGCAGGACTGATCAACAGCTACAGGAAATGTTTAGCTGCAGTTATTGCTGCACAGGGGGGTCACAGCAGATACTGAAAGCAAAGGTTCACATACTTTTGCCTCTCACTAATATGTTATGTTGGATCATTTTCTTCCATAAATAAATGACGAAGTATAATATTTTTGTCTCATTTGTTTAACTGGGTTCTCTTTATCTAATTTTAGGGCTTGTGTGAAAATCTGATGGTGTTTTAAGTCATATTTATGCAGAAATAGAGAACATTCTAAAGGGTTCATAAACTTTCAAGCACCACTGTACTCACTTACTTACCTCTGACTTATTCACACCTAGGAGCAATATTCAGTAAGTCATATCACATATGGAATGTTTCATTATTTGCTATGATAAATCACTACCTGGTTCCTGTATCTAAGACCCAAAGTGAAATTTGTGGTACAGGTCCCACAACTAATGCTGAAGAAACTGACGTTGAGTTAGACTTGTCCAGTTTATCATATTATATAATCAGCTAACGATACACTCTGCTCACGATTAAATTCACCATTCACGAGTCTCACGTTTATTGAGTTTACATTTACAAGACATTCCTTTTCATTTCTGAGGTGTAAACGATGCAAAACAATACACATGTTCTTGTAGAAGGTTTTAAACAAAGCAATTCAAATAAATGACACAGATGTTTAGAATTGTAAACAAAATGCTCCATTGTCGCTTCACCATATCTTAAATGAAAGAGTGAAAACATTTCTTTTTATTTCTGAACGATATCAATTAAAAATAATGTGTACTCTTGGTATAAAAATGCAAACAAAAAGAGAAAAGAAAGCTGTCACTGAGAACGGGACGTCGATGAGCATGACTGCGCCCTCTGGTGTTCAAAAAAGCCATTGCATTAGATGGGGAAAGCACGCTTTGGTATCCATTGTGTGCTTGATGCATTGTGTGCTTGATTTTATACTACTTAAACAGTGGTACGTTGATAACAGTCACACACACAGTGTTCTTAAACAGCAAAATATCATTATTTAATTTGTGTTTTTTTTTCACATTTCAACTCTGTTTCACCTAAGGGCTCAGACACCTATCCACAGAGAATACAGTGCATAGGGCTGGGTAGGGGATGACTGTGTCTGTGTGACGCCCCGACCCGGCCACACCAGAATTCAAACCCAGATCCCTAAGATTCTAATAATATTTCTGTGAATAATGACTGACGTAGCTACCCAGAGGAAACCAAGAAGAACACGGGGGAAACAAGCTGGAAATCCAAACCTGGGTCTCTGGAGCTGTGGCACTAACATAATTTACTGTTACACCGTGTCACCCTGGCAGATAATTACCCGAAATCGGCGCTGTTCAGCTCTACTGAAACTAATACGCAACGTGTTAAACTGTTTCACTCTGTGCTGTTACCGCATGTGGTCAGCATTCACGCAGCCTACTTCTCATTTAGCTCATAGTTAATTCTACAGCAATTTAGGCTTTAAAAGAATCGACTTCAAAAACAAAGTCTCTCAAGACCAGATGTCAAAATCCTTCGTATAAGTCATTTAATCCCTGAAAATAGCATTACGCCATTAGAAAGAATTTAAAGGGAGGTTTTTATGTTATGAGGCCACTGTGAGGATCACTTAAAAGCTTTTCTAATCCATAAATAATTTGTGGCCACGGGTGAGCTGAACGCTGTGTACATTAATGGGGCAATGATTGCTTCCACCACATGATGTCACTACTCACCCTGTTCGTGCCACCTCCTGCTGATTTACGCCTCTTGTTCAGAGGGGCATAAAAACGCTCTATTAAATTTGTTTAAAAGCAGAGGACTTAACTAAACTACGAAAATGCATGCTTGGATTTGCAGCCCAATGTGGCTGCTGTAATCAGTATAATTATGCATAGCAACCTGTAGCCTTAGATCTGTGATCTTCACCAGACTCAGGCTGCTTTCGTTGTCTGAAGATACCCTACATGGTTGAAAAAAAAAAAGAAAATGATACCTGTTATAACTGGTGGTTTCGGCTGCTTACATGTTTATAATCAGAAAACTTCATCATGAACACTAATGCAAGTGAAGGAGAAGTAATAGCAAACTGGATTGGTGAGTTTGGTTTGCAAGACATTAACTGGCCAAGTCAAGACTTCAGCTCCATTCAAAACCTTGGGGAGGAATTGGCATGCCAACTGGAAGCCAGGTCTTGTAACAAAACAACAATGCTCAGCATGTCCAATACTGGTTTGGCAGAATGGAAACAATTCCCTGAAGCTGTGTTCTGAGGTCTAGAGGGAATACTTCCCACAACACTGGAAGCTCTTACAGGGAGGTTGGGGTTGGAAAGACATTATACTGGCCATGTGTTTGGATGAGGTGTTAGGTGTGTTCAAACAGCTCATTTTAAAATTTTGGCTCTATGAAACATGCTGTAGGCACAGTTATAGGTATTTTAGCTGGCTGGCATTTTCTAAATGGTCTGTACTATTTGTTGTTCTTGCTCCATGGTATGGAAAATGCAAATATAAAAAAACCTCCTTATATGTACTTTGTATTTTGTATCATTGCAGACAGTATGAACCAAGGATATCTGATGTTTTTTTTCTGATCAACTTATTTTTATTTGTTAATAAACATTGATCCTGCATTTCAGCCCTGCAACACATTCCAAAAAAGTTGGGATGGGCACAATTTATGGCTGGTAATGAGATAAAAATGATGTGATTTCAAACAGGAAATGTCAACAAGTGATTATAATCATGATTTGGTACAAAAGCAACATCCCCAAAAGGCTGAGAGTCTTTAAAGATGGGCAGATGATCTCCACTGGTCAACAATTGTGTGAGAAAATGATTGAAATGTTTTTCCACAATGAAAAAATTTTCCACAATGAAAGACTGGATGGGATTTACATAGTTTAGTCCTAACTTTTTCTGATTTGGCTTGTTTTGCGTAGTCTTGCTGATAAATACGTGGATGTCCCTGGAAAATAGGTTGTCTTGAAGGAATTAATGTTGCTCTAAAATCTCTACTTTTCTGCATTAATGCTGCCATCACAGAACTGAAACTGACCTTTGCTAATGGCACTGACACAACCCCATACCATGACAAAGCCTGGCTTTTGGACTTGTAACTGATAATGGTCTGGATGGTCCTTTTCGTCTTTGGTCTGGAGCACACGGTGTCCATTTTTTTCCAAAAAAGACCTGGAATACTGATTCATCTAAACACAATACACGTTTCCACAGTGAATGGTCCGTCCTAGATGCCGCTGAGCCCAGAGAAGTCAGAAAGTGGATGCTGGGTGCTTCGGACCAAATACTTCTGTTTTTGGTGTTGAGCTCAACCGACATTTTTGAATATACTGTTATTTAAAGCAAAACAAACACATGGACGGACAGTAAACTCCAGGCTTTACTGAGCCAATATGCGATGGAGGTGGTAGAACACGATTGAGTCACCTTAAGTGGAATTTGCGACCCTTAAGTCACTTCAGGGTCACAAGTTCCTACTGACAGTATGAATGCAAGCCAGAAAAGGTCCTGGAATGAAAGTAGCTATAGGGAAAGCACTTATAGACTTCCAAGTGTCTTCATTGACCTTCTGGCATTAAAGCGATTGTGAAAATCTGATATTTGACTGAGCTAGATCTTTAAAAGCAGGTCCTCACTCAAGGCTGTGTTCAGCCCTGGAAGTCATCCTGTTTACTCCTAGATCGCTGGTGTTTAGCTGCTCAAGAGCTAAATAAGCAAGACACGCTCTCCAGCCTCCAGTCCTCCACAGGGCTCTGTAGCAGAATACATTAGCACACACAGATCTGATTCTGGCGTGGTGTGCCTCGACTCACAGATGGTCAAAAACATTCAATTTGGCACCGTTCAAACACGGGATTTGTTGTGTCCCAGCTCAGCTGCTTGTTCAGTCGTCTCTCGCTTCAGACTCTTTCCTCCGTCCCTGTAGGTTCGGCGTGCCGCGGCTGAGAGGGCGAGCCGAGCGCAGAATTAAAAGCATCTTTGATTTTATGCTCGGAGTTTGGATCCGATGATGATTCTCTTCATCGGTGTCTCATTCATGAAGTAGTTGACACTACAAGAGCAGTAAAAAAGGAGCTGCTGTAATTGGCACAGATGCTGCTTTGTTTCTCATTATGCTGCAGCTTCAGCGAGCGCTCGCAGCTTCCAGTCTGAGCGCTGATCCTCATGATCAGATGCTGTTTGGAGCGCATTCTGTTACGGGTAGTCGCTCATCACGGAACGCTGTTCATTAATTAAGCTCGGAGCTTTGTGCTGCTTTGTTCGCACACCCTTATGATGCAATTACGACGCAACTCATTTAGCGTCTGGACACATCAGCACATCAGCGCTGTGCAGCAGAGCTTGGGCTTACAGATACTCTGCTCACACAGGGATTATGCAACATTGCTGGATGGGAGCAATGATGACCCACTTAGTCCTCTCACTTGGAGCCTGTGAATAGCTTGCTAAATATCAGAGCCTGCCATTTACAGACCTATCTGTAACAAAACGAATGCATATTTGGCCAAGGTGCCAATCTACTGTAATTGAATAACAAATTAGAACCATGTCTAATTTATCACCTAGTATTTGGATACCTAATAGTGCAGCTGGTATGAGGACTGTTGACATTTTGCAGGTCAGTGGTGGCTCACTGGGTAGAGCTCTGGAGTACTAATTAGAAGCTGGTGAGTTCACATTCCAGCTCCACCAATCTGCCACTGCTGGGCTGCTCTTAGATAACACTCAACTGGCCAGCTCACTGGATAAGGGTGCATTTGAAATACTGGTACAGTCTGTGCCAAGTTTAGTGACTTCCTGTAACGAGTCTATCTTTGCCATACCCAGAGGTGGCAGCAGTATAAGTTCAGTACTTAAGTAAAAGTGTATATATATACTCAAGTAAAATGTAAAAGTATCTCATTTTTTCAAACGGTATGGATTTTATTGATGGATGGCAAAAGGTACACATCCATGACACTGAAGGAACAATGGTTTGTACTACAACTACATGAATCATCTGAAAAAACATACAAATGACATTATAATCTTTAGCTAAATACAGCAAAAACAAAATAAAAACTTTTCCAGGCATGAGGAACAAAAATATACAAAATACTTTGGATTTATTTTTAGAAATACTACTAAATAATCGCTCACAATTGGATATGCCAACATTCAGTAATGCAGTAAATCATGATATTTAACCCAAACAACAGTACTCTTCGACTCTTTGAAACAGTCACTGCATTTTAGTCCAACAAACTGCAGCTTCTTCATTTTGTTAAAGCAGATATTCTTTTAAACACTTCACTATGCTACATAATTTAGCGTCATTTAGGTGGGGGGATTGCCTCATATATGTATCAAAGAAATAGAATTCCCTATCCAATGGACATGGGAAGCATAATTAACATTAATTTAAAAAACGTGTAAAGTGTATATTATTATTTTTGGGAGTAGACTGTGTTATCCTGAACATTGAACAGTGTTAGAAAGACTTCATAATTTATAATGTTTTGATTTTTACATAATAGATACCATTTTCTGGTGATGCAAAATGCACCGAATTGTAGAAATGACCGAAGTAGAAATTGTAACTACAAAATCTAAAAACATAACTTTTTTTCAGTGTGCTTTTTCAAATTTTACCGCAAATTCTTAAATTTCAAACAGAAAAAAATATACATAGATAAAATAAATAAAGAAGTAGATTCATAAAACTTAAAGTATCAAGCCTGTTTTGAAACAGTAAGTTAAATGTATAGACATTTCTTTTGAAATGTAGTGCGTAAAAGTAAAAATTACTGAGATTCAGAAATAATCAAGTAAAGATACATAAAAATTTTTTACCTCATTACTTATCACCTCTGGCCATGATAACACACTATGATAACACAGTTTTGCCATTTGTTCTTCCAGCACAAGGTCGATACACACAGTCTGTCAGACACTTGTCTGGTCTACAACTGACAGTCTTGTTTTATATGCAACGAAGGTGCTACTATTGGAGGACATGACTCTTTTTGCACAGGGAGCCTGTTTTATGCTTCTTTCGTTTATTTTTGTCTTTATCATAACCAAGGATTTGTATGATGACATACAGTATGTTGGATGACATATGTGACATATTAGTCTGTAGAGCTTACACCTTGATGTAAACATGCATGTCAGGCTATTCCAATTTAACATCGTTGCTTGTAAACTTGCCATTTTTGATGGCGAACATTTAAAACATTTAGAACAGCATCAAATGGGAAGCCATCCAGGATCCTATCTGGTCACTTGTCATATCAAAACTGGATTACTGCAGTGCTCTGCCGGCAGGTCTTCCCATGCGTACAATCAGACACCTGTGACGGATTCAGAATGCAGCAGCACATCTGACTTTCAACTGAAGTTCTCTCACGTCACCCCACTGCTGCGTTCCCTTCGCTGGCTCTGTCTCTGTCAAAGCTGTCCGCATCAGCTAGCCTACAAAGCAAAGAAATGAACCAGCTCACAGGCGCTGATCAAACCCCGCTCTGTACCTCGCACCCTTAGAGACTCAAGCTTTGCCCGACTGGATCTACCTTTCAAGATCAAAGGAAGACAACCATCATGACTCAACTCTGTACTGCACCCAGGTGGTGGAATGAACTTCCACTGGGTGTCTGAATGGCTGAGTCTCTTGCTGTGTTCAAACGGTGACTAAAGATTCACCTTTTCACTTAAATGAAGACTGAGATTGCACAAACATGTTTAAACAAAAAATAAACATTCATTGGGTTTTTCTCCCTGCATCAACTACTTAAAGGGTTTAGACCAGAGGTGTCCAAAGTTTTCTTATCAGGAACCAAAAGTAGAACAATGTGGAGTCATGGCCACAAACTTTCTAATAATAGTAATAATAATATGACTCCTTAATTGCCATCAAGACTAGCGTTTATTATAGTGACTAACAATATATCGGTCTTAAACACTAAACATCGCACTAAAAATGGGCTATTTACTTTGCCAACGTACCTGAATTCTATTTCATTATGTTTCTGTGTTGCCGAACTTGGTAACACTATAATGAGCAAAGACAATGGTCGTTGTTAAGAATTTGAATGGGTGAGGCGTTTTTTTGCGTAATAGCGACACCTAGTGCTCACTAAACTTTATTTTTTATGGTTATTAATAGCGAGCCAATATTTATATCTAATTTTAAATCTAAAATAACTCGCGGGACGTTTAAAAAATGCCGAGGGGCGGAGTTTGGACAGCCCTGACTTAAATTAGATTAGAATTAGTTCCAGTTTGTTTGTTTATGTTACTATATTGAGAAATTGTAATGTGTATACTGATCACTGGTAGCAACTGTTTCCAGTTTACGTGTCCTCCCCGTGTCCACGTGAATTTACTTGATTCCCTCCCACATTCCAAAGGCCTGTTAGGTTTATTAGTCCCTCTAAATTGGCCCAGTATGCAACAATCCAACCTACCCTCACTCGAGGTCACATTTGGTCCTGTTGATGGACTGATACCTTTGGAAAAGTTTGATGTTGGACCAGATCCCCAGTATAAAAAGCACAGGTCCGTTGTTTTGTGCAAGTCAACAAAACATTATTAGGCACTAAAAACCAATATAGACCTCATTTTGAAACTTGGGCTTATACATTTAAACTGGATGTGCTGTTATAAGGTTATTATTCTTAGAAGGTGTTACTTATTTGGCTGTTATAACAACTGTGTACAGGTTTTAGGAAAGATTCTCATCTGAATTTCTTTTAGATCCTGTTGATGTCAAACGTGAACTTATCTTTGGTATTGGAGACTTTTGGTTCTAGAGTAGCCGCTAGTGTCAACAGCACATATCCAGATTTGTAGTGCAAATTGCCAAGAACGTTTTTGGTATTCAAATAGAGCTTGGGCATTATATTCCACACCCAATTCATACTGGATACACAAACAAAGCTGGCAAATCTTACCTGGCTTATTCTCCCCTTCGTGTTTTATGCCCGCTTTTTTCCTAGTTACAATCCTGGGGGTGCCTGTTCCAGAAAACACAGGGCATGCCTTGAACTGGTTGCAGTGTTTACTTTTGCAAAGCTGGAGGATTGCAAAGCAGCTCAGCCACCCCTAGTGAAAATACAGCCAATAGTGCCCCTTTGTATCGCCTGACCCAGCCAGAAGGTAATGTCTGGGTCCCAGCAGTGGGAGGTTAGTGTCTTAGCCCACTGCACTGCCTGGGTGCCTAACATGGATTTGTGATTATTATATGGCTGCTATTCCAGACACAATGGTAGATAAAATGTGTAGCCACACTCTAGATCCCCCACGGTCCTGTTTGAGTCAATCATGATCCTTATAACTGGAAGCTTCTTGTACTGGAACGGACTCCAGTGTAAGCACAGGCCCTTCGTCGCTGAACTAATGGACCTGGTAGCAACAGACACTTGCAGTGAAGGAGTATGTGCTCAGTAATCACAGAAGCCTTCTACTGCCTTTAGTCTGAATAATTAATCAATCGTGCGATCTCTCCTGACACTTTTCCCATTTAGGAAACATTTTGTTTTTGCTAGAAGCTGCAAGACCCAGCAGAGTGCTTCATTACCTTGCTGCATAATAATTCTTTTCGCTGAATTGTCTTGGATAAAAGGTACATGTTCTTTCCCTGAAGAGAGAGCATTAGATACATATATATATTTTTGTAAAGGTCACACTGTGGAGTTGGATCCAAAAACGGAAGTGGTGCTGACCTCAGCAATGTTCAGACATTTAATGTTCTGTAATACTTCCTGACTCGACTGAATCAGAGGCTGTATTATATAGGACAACCATCCTTTGCTTTTGTGTGGTTACTCTTTATGGTTGCTGACTGCCTGTTAGCATGCTAGCAAACAGCTCAGACTGACAAGGACGTTTTGTGTGTATGTGTAATGCTTGATTTTATTCCTCTAAATTAAATAGCTCTAAATTAAATAACTGACTAGCACTATGATGCTGGTAAAGCAGAATGAACTCTCAAACTAGAATCTAGCCACTTAAAACTACCAAACTAGAAATTAGCCGGTAAATTGAGAGGTAAGTTAATGCTACATTTACCTAAGTAACATTTCAGGAAAAAATTTACTTGAGTGTAATTTAATTTCTGGCACTTTTTACTCTTACTTGAGGAAACCCATAAGGAAAACATAACTTTAAAGGCTCTTTTAGAGTAATATATTAAGTCTTTACAATTTGAATGCTAACTACTATGTGACTCGCATATACCGTCTTAACATCATGCCTATTTTTTTTTAAGTAAAGCACTGTCTGTAACCACAAACTCGATGAATTAAACCAAACCAGCTTCTAATAGAACCAGAATATTAAAAGTTAAGCAACATGGTTTTATACAGGTAGGCTATCTTTGTTTTATATGAGGAATCACTTACGTAAGATGGCAAATTTAAAATAGTACTTTTTGTTGTGCTGCATTTTCTTTTGTCCTTTGTGTGTATTTCCACACAATTGTTTGTCTAATTAACCTATAAAATGGTTCATGGCTTCATAGTGTGTTGTAAAATGTTGATTCGGAGTTGATGCGTTATGTTTTGGTGTCTCACTGCTGTTTCCAGGTTTAGTAAAATGCCGCTGCTGCCCCTATATTAGCTCTCATAAATAACTGCATGGACGATTGGGTGGTTTACCAGTCCATTTCGCTAGCCCTCAAGGACCTCAAGGACCCAGTCCTGGCAGTGCCCTCCAGCCACCTTGGGCATCACATACACGCGGAATTGGCAGTGTCAGGCTGGTTAATGGACCATTCCAGAGAACGACAACAGCGACCCCAACACAGCACTGGAATTGCATCCCATCCAGGGCATGCTTAAGCCTGTGGAGATGAGGTGCAGAGGTGCTGGAGTCCCTGTGATCCTGACCAGGAAAGAGTGGGTTAAAATGTGGACATATAATGACCATATAAATAAATAAAAAAAGAGTTTTTATAGGCTGTAACAAGTAATGCAGTATTTACAAACATGCTGCTAATGATACTAGTCTTACTTAAGTTATTATTTAGGTGAGTACGTAAGATAATTATCATTTATTGCCAAGTCGTAGCTAAACTGCCCATTTCATAAGTAGATTGTAGAGTTGGGTATGTTCACTAGAAAAGCCAGAGTAGACTTCTTTAAGAACTCAGATGCTAGCATCATGTCCAAATCATCCGCCAGACCCCACGGAGAGCTGCCGAGATAAGAAATTTTTTTCTGGCATCTAGGCCAGGTGCCAAAGTTTTATCTTCAATCAGCATTTTCTTGGCTGCAATTTTCAAGGCCAGGTTATAAATATGGAATGTTTATGACTTATCATCGAAGCGCACTCTGTAGACGTGGATTTGCACCGATACGACACGGGATGAGCTGCATTTGCAGTCCGTCCATGCATTGTTACATAAGAAGATACATAATGAGCCAGATACATTTTCTTGAATTCTAAGGATAAACTGCATCTCGTTGGCAGGCTTAATGAAAAAGCCCATTGCAGGTACGCTTAACAAGACAAGGTCAGACCTTGAACATTTCATTCGCTTCACTCACTTAGTTCTCTGAGCCTATTTCTCATTTGCGACTGCCTGTTTTAATCTAGAAACTTTCAAAATCCCTCTCCTCTCTTGGCAGGACTGAAACCTATCCTACCACAATTGTGGAGATGCTCCAAGGCTGAGCTGCCTCAATGGAGATGATTTGTCAAGTAAAAAACAAGACTCGTTTATCAACCCAAAAAGCTACTCTAACAGCAAATAACCAAATATAGGAGTGCATTAGAATTGTGCTTTGAGTTACTGGTGTTAAACCTAAAAATACAGTGGATGCTCGAGACAGTCTCTTGGCACCAAAAACTGAATTGGAACATTGTGAAGTTAAATCCAAGCTCCACCAAGCTGCCATGTTTGGGTCCAGAGTTAGACTGTAATTATTCATGGCAAGGTATTTACATTTACAGTATTATCCAGAGCGAATTACAGAAGTGCTTTGTGTAGTAGTTAGTTGAAATATTTTAATCCTCACTCAGATAGCCTACATCATAATAATACTGTTTAAACAAAACCCAGTGAGGATTTAGTTATGGTACAAAAAAACAACCCAATACACAGAGTAATAAACAGAGTAATTCCAGGAGTCCAGGTGGAATTAGCATTTAAAACCAGTTATATGTATTATAAATACAATTAAATAAAACCAAATATGGACTGGCTGCTTTCTTGAGCTTTTGGGAACACCACATACCCCCCACCCGAGGGAGGTTCAGACTCCAGGTTTGGAACCATGGCTCTAGACCCTCAGCTGTTTCAAATAGCCTATCCAAGTATTAGGATTGGGGTAGATGGGACAACAATGAGGTACAAATTTAAATTAGGAAGTTACAGCCTGACCTTCCTGCATAACAGCAAAGCCACAAGGGATATTATTATGGTCGACAATCACTGTCCGAATATCACTGAAAGCAAAAGTCATTAGATTGTATACCATGAACGCCATCTTATGGGACGGTTGCTTTTTTAAAATTGCAAATTCATCCGTACTGAATCCAGAGCCAATTCTGTGCATAATAAAAGGTGTTGGCAGAAGACAGCACGCTGCATCTTCCCTTCCATCGGTAAGCAGAACAGAAAAAAACATGCAAGCCATCTGATGTGTTCTTAAGACAGGAACAACCACCAGACCTAAGCAAAAAAGAATCATGTTTTTCCTAGCGCGTATTGGAGCTGGCATATAAATCTGTGTTTGGGAAAAAAAAGAGGTACGCCTTCATTCCAAATGGATATTCATGCATTATTCATTTCGGCAATGGTGTATAATTTATATTCTTTATTTAGGAATGTATTATTGCACCATACTGTAAGGACGGGGTGTTCACTCTGCTCCAAATATCAAGCAGCAGCAGTAAAATATAGACGTGTACAGATCTGGTTAGAACTGAAAGTACTGTAGCTTGGTTTAAAGTAATTTAGACTCTGTTCACACTGCAGCTAAAAGTGGTTATACTCTATTACTACTTTATACACCATATCCCATTTTAATCTAAATTATTGGCACCCCATAACAGCTATCAACAGCTTAGCAGCCACTTAGAAACCATGTAGCAACTATTAGCTGGATTCGACAAGTCAAATTAAATATTGTTCACAAATCTTCCCAAATGTAATTTGGCTTGACAAAGTCAGCTAGGGCGGTGCAGTGGCTCACACAGAGAACGTCCTGGGATTCGGGTCCATTCTGTGTTTCCTCCCACAGTCCCACAGCCCAAGCCCTGTCCTTTCATTTACAGAGACCTACTGCTATTCAACTTGTATAAAGCAGATCCCTAGCATATGTCTTCCAGCATGTGCCACTTGACGTGAACCACCTGGGCACTGAAGACCCATTTGAGAGAAGCTATTCATTTCCCCTCATAGCAGATAATCATATGACCCCTGTCCTCTACTAGAGAGATATGTCTACGTATTGGCAATCAATTTATAGCTTTAAAAGGTGTACTGTCCTTGGATTGTAAGATTGTACCAGTTGTAAGTCGCCTTAGATGTAAATGTAACCCTGTGACTTGAGTGCTAGTACAAAAACTTCCTACGTACTTAGCGCAGAAATGGTTGGACACAATGCCTGACCCAGCTCAGCTCCGATAAAACGTTTAGTTATTTGTACCACACACCAGAGATTGTCTGCGCAGATGCTCTAGAGGCCCATCAAGACGTCCTCTACAAGGAAGGTGAATTGGCTTCATCTCTTCCCAATTGAAAATAGCATGGTTTTATGGTTTAAAGGCTCATAGGGGGTTTGCAGCGGCTGTTCGATGTAAAGCCCACATGAATAAGTCTGCAAATATAACTGTTAGCACTGCGAATAAAATAAGCAAAGACAAGCACAACTGTTTTGCTGGCCCTAGCAGGTTTATATGTGGTGGTTCCAGTTTAGTTGGTCGATCATCCTATACTGATGACAATCAATCCTATCATACTAGCAACTGTCAAATTCTCCACTAGGGATTGTGGTGGCCTAGCAGTTAAAAGTACTGGACCATGTACAAATTCCACCAAGCTGGCACTGTCGAGTCCTTAAGCAAGACCCTTAACCCATAATTGCTTGTATTGCTGACTGTATCAGTGATAAGTCGCTCTGGATAAGGGCATCTGCTAAATTACTAAATGTAAACATAAATACTGGTGACCATCAAACCCAAAACACCATACAATCCCACACTGGTGAGCTGAATATCCACATCAAGAACATCCCAAGCTGGTGACCATCACACCCACTGTACCAGCATCATACCTCTATACCAACATTCCATGCTGGTGACCAGGATACCAGAGTCAAAAACACTGCATATGCTGGCCCATGTTGGCAGGAAGAAGTTTAGTGAAGCACTATAGTACATGTGTAAAATATTCCAAATATTTATGAGTCCTCCGCAGATTTGTATTGTTGTGAGTGGGTGATTGTGTGCTGTGTACTTTATTGTGTGTTTACAAGCTAATGGCAGACCCTTACACTGCACGGCCAGATAATGTGCTGGACCTGAGAGGTTATAATGAGGTAAGAGGAGGGTGAAGCCTCTCTCTGGACTAACAAGACTAAAGAAGCTAACTGCTGCTGGAGCCTATCGAACACTTTTTTGTTGAAATCAAACAGATTGTGTGTATGAGTAGGGAAGGTTGTGTGTGAGAGAAAAGTGCCTGGAGACTAAATAACTTGCATTATTCTTCATGCCTTGTTACTGGTGTGACAAAAGAGCTCTTTGTGGACCATTCGGCACCTTGTATTACATTCAATAGCGTGCATTTTGTTCCAAAGCAGACGTGAATTTATTCATTTGTCCTTATAGTGGAGGCATAAGTAACAGCACTGACAAAACATGAATTATTATTTCTGCTCCGGCCCTGTTAAACGCCTACTGGGGTAAAGTTAAAGAAAATGAATTGTTTCTCAGACTGAGCTGAGGCAATTGTGTATCATGTTCTGTTTCTGCCTTGCTAGCTAGTTAGCAAACTTAGAGCAACACAGAGAGAGCACTTATAGAAGGGATAAGATTCATTATTATCACAAATGTGTACAGTAGAAACTATCAAAAAATAAGTAACTGTTGGTCATTTTAGTTAGCTAGGACTATTAGAGTGGCCTAATTAGCCTAGATTAACTTCGATTACTAAATTGACTGTAATGGCTAAATAATGAGCACGATTTCTTTGGGTGTGATTACGAAAGATCTTCTTGAGCATCTTACAATAAATATTGTATCATTTGTTTGTTTCCCTGCTATGAAATGGGGTAGAGCAGCAGTAGCATTAGCATAGTACTAGAAAACCAGGAAAGTGTGTCATTTGTGTTCTTTTGTGCTATGCCAACAAATACTTCATAAACAAGCCCAAAGTTTTATTAATGAGAACGCAGAGAGAGGCACAAACTGATATAAAGGTGTACATATTTTTCTGAATGTGTTAAAAATTTCTGAAGTCACTTTAGATACACTGTTAAAACCTTAAACACAGGAAGGCATATTTCACCCTACTGGCTGAAATGATTTAGTTTGATTTAGATTATTGTTGGAGAAATGTGCACATGGCCCTGTACTAGCCCTCAAGGTGAGGCCAGACAGGGGGATCATCCCTGGCGCTGCAGTAGTGACACTTACCCAGTTGAATGGTTCATGCTCGCCAGAGCCATATGAATTCCTGCGATCATTTAGGTCAGCATTTTTCTCATTGTCCTACTGAAATCTTGAGTGTTATAATGAATAAATGATAGAACCAAACGCTCAGTGAAGGATGGCTCAGTGGCAGGTATCTGAAGCTCGTTCCTCTTTCTCTTCATTCCCAAACAGATGGAGGACCACAGAGCGTGGGCTGATTGGAATTAAAAAACCCTCCATTGTACTGAATCGGTATTTCAGTGCCTGAGACAAGAGTGGTAATGAAGGCTTGTGAAACAATGGAGATTCATTGTGCTGCTTCCAGCAGCCTGGGTTCTGGTTAAGAAAAGACTCTTGAAGTTTGCAGCCATTCGCTTTGTGGCTGAAAATAGTCCTTAATGAATTGTGTAACTATCTTGCAACGTGTTGCTGTTCCACCATCCAGCGCAAACGCCGTATCTGCTCTGGGTCTGCCAGAAATGCCCACGGACATCCGGAGCCCACAAAACAGAGCAGGACTGGAAAGTTATTAATGATTTAATAGAGTGTGTTACATACACACACACTCTCTCTAGAAATGGATGGTTGGACAGAGGTAAACAGTTTTATGCCATGCAAAAATGAAGATGTCTGCATGTATACGTGTGTGCGTGTGTGTAGGTGGATGTTTGCGCTAATAGGAGGCAGGCCTGCAGAGCGGCGTGGGAATGCTCTGACCTCGTTTTTGTTGTGGAGATGAGGCGAGAGACGGACACAGCCACCTTGCTTTGCCTGCCACCAAAACTCCATCGGCCATTGTCCTGTTCCCCCGGGGCACGGAGGGGAGTGATCCAGTCAACACACACAAACATGGCAAAAAGACCAAAACGCAAGCAAACCTAATGAAACGGAACAGGCAAACTGATAAAGCCATTAATGGGTAGGTGGGGAGAAAGGGAATTTGGGCCACATTTGAAAACATTCAGCAAAGGCACCATAATTGGGAGAACAAGACACATTATTGTCTGAGACCAGATGGACGTTGTGAGTTTATTAGCAACACAGGTTACATAATTGAATCAGAATTTGTCTTTTTCTGGTCTTTCTTCATTTTTGCATAATGATGAGGCTGGTTACAAAAAAAGGGATGGTTATTAGAGTAGAAATACTTGAATATTTGAATAATTATTATGTCCAGCCTTATAGAAAAAACAATTTGGTCATATTGAATGTTTGGTTGATTTTCTAACTACAAATGGTTTTCAATAAGGTCTCAGAAATGAAATGGGTGAGTATATCTTTTAATAAAGGAGTCATTGGCTGTTTGTATCCAAGATGCAATTCTTTATTAATTACTGTGTTTGCATGTCAAGTAATACACACAAAGAACGAGAAGCACATGATAAATACACACGAGTTTCAAAAATGTTTGGGCATCCCTAGTCAATTCCCATGTTTGCTAATAGATTTGTAATTGGTGCATTCAAATTTGTTGAACTAAAATAAGCATCTTCTTTCACTCCCAAGCATCCCACGCAGTTAAACAAATGAGACACAAATATTATACTTCAATTCCACTCAATTATTTATTGAGGAAAAAGATCCAGAATTATTTGTCCCATGAGTGGCAAAAGTATGTGAACCTTTGCTTTCAGTACCTGGTGTAATAATAATAATTGTGCAGTAATAACTACAACTTGTCCTGGCTCAGATGCAGCAAAACAGGCCCAGACTGTGCTACTACCACCACCATGTTTCACAGATGGGATAAGCTACTTATCGCTTCATAACACTTCATATTTGAGCCAAGAAGTTGGATCACATCCATAAAAGATTTAGCCAAAAGAAGCCTTCTGGCTTGTTGGCATGATTTTAGCAAACTACAGATGGGCAGTAGTGCTCTTTCTATGGAGCAGTGGCTTTCTCCTTGCACTGCTGTTGTTGTTCAGTGTTCTCCATGAGCATTAACAATAATGTGGCTGTGTCTGAACGAAGGGAGGTTGTTGGGGAAATTTTCCCCCCATTCTGCAACAGCATTCCATGCCAGCCATGTGATGGACAGGCGCCCCATCCACTGCATGCTTATACCTTTAGTAGAGTTAGGTGCCAAAACCCCCACAACCTTAAATGGGATGCACTGAATGGGAGAAAAAAGATTTTTCAAGTACATTAAATTCACTTAATTTTTAAAGGTACTTATTTGGCACTAACAAGGTATGAAGAGTAATTAAATAAATGACTTAAATATGCTGATTCGTGATGATAACCGTCATGCAATGTGCTGCTGATACGCTAAATCCGATCAGATCAGATACCCAGCAAAGCCTGAAGGCAAATGAGTCGCTGAACACAAACAAATCCGGGAGCTTTGGTGGAGGCTAAACCCCATCCTTCAGGGGTTTGTCTTGTTGCTTATTTATCCCGCAGGATTTACCTCACCAGCTAATTTTTGATCTCTGCATGAGCAAGGGTAACTCTTCAACACATTAGGATGGCCTTAGTAATCGTTGACGTCAGGGCTGTACCTTCACTGTCAGGTCCCTGGTCTGTCCTGTTCTCCAAGCGTTGCATAATAATCCCCTCCATGCTGCCTCTGATGACTCTGCACTGCGCTCCTAATGAAATTCTGCTGTGTGGATTGGAATGTGACTTTTCCCCGAGCTGATTGAACAGCTAATGCGATGCATCTTCCAGGCTAATTAGACAGAGAATGGAGTCGGTCATTAATATTGATCCTGTTGCATGCTGGAGTTAGCGTCACCTGCTGCTGACTTTCCCACGATTTCTCTGAGCCACGTTTGCTTCAGCACCCTGGAGACCCACACACACACACACACACACACACACACACACACAGTCCTAGTAATCCTAACTTTATGGGACTTTCCAATCACATAATGATTACTGGAGATAATGAATTCTAAACTATGCCTACACCTAACACTAACTTTAACCTCGGTAAAGCAAATATTTTGACTCTTTTTTTCTTTTCAAAAGTTTCAGTTTCTGTAAAATGTCCCCACATGTCAAAAATGTCAGATCTTTCTATTGTACAATGTACAATGTAATATAAACATAGTACACACACACACTTTCGTATCACTAACCGGCTTTCCATTGATATAACGATTACTGTACCTAATTAATGCTACACACGACCCTAACTTTAACCTCAGTATCCTAATGGACATATTCTGACTCTTGGTTTTGCCAAAGAAAGTTACAGTTTTCCTCTGGGAACAAGAATAAAGTCCCATCAATGTAAAAAAATGCCAGATTTTTCTATCCTTGTGGGGACATTTGGTCTTCACCATGATATATAAGAGGACATTCCACTTATATTACTAATTACTAATATCGCTGTAGCTAATTAATGCACCTACCCTTAACCCGAACCTTAACCTCAGTACCCTAGAGCAAGTACATTTACATTTACAGCATTTAGCAGACGCCCTTATCCAGAGCGACTTACAATTGGTACAATCTTACAATACAAGCAATTGTGGCTTAAGGGTCTTGCTCAAGGACCCAACAGTGGCAGCTTGGCAAAGGTGGGATTTGAACCCTGGACCTTCTGGTTCAGAGTCCAGTACCTTAACCGCTAGGTTACCACAGTCCTCAAAAGCAAGTCTTTTGAGTTCCAGGGTTTTTGTTATTTCAAAATGTTACAGCTTTCTATCCTTATAGGGGCATCCGGTCCTCACAATGATATAAAAGCTTAATCCACACACACACACACACACACACACACACACTCAGAGTCTGTCTCTTCACAGCCCTATCTTCTGTGCCGTGACAGCCCATGGCTAATAAGATGGACATGGAAAAGCTGACTTCTCTGGGGTTAATCTCTGGCACAGGGAGCAGATCTGCAGCTGGTCCACAGAGACAGAGTGAAAGAAGGCATAAACACCAAACAGTGGGGAAAAACAAATGAAAAGAAGGACAAACAAACTGAAAGGTAACACATAAATGAACATGTTATTGGACTGGGTTATTCATTTCTTCAAGAATTCCGTCCTTGACATGAAGGTCCAATAGCTTTGAGTTATTTTATTTCTTTTTATCTTTTTTTCATTTTTCCCAACCACTAACTGTGTCCCCTTTCTGACACAACAGTTACTAACAGACACTACTAGTACTTTCTTTCATCCTCTCATTTTAGAGGGAGAAGCAGTTCCAGACTCCCCGAAAATCCACACTGTATAAGGCATTATATTACATTAATGGAGTTGTATTGTACAGTTGCTCCCTGATTTACAATGGGCATACGTTTCAACAAATCCATCACAAGTTAAATGTATCCTGAACCGAGGAGTTTAATATAGTCTATACTGTATAATAGCCGAGCCGACATTATTGTTTAAACGCTTACATTAAAGTACAGTCGGCCTACATTAACACAAAGCTCATTTTATAACAGGGTGTTGAAAAAACTTGCGTAATTTAGTGAGTAATGGATTGAAAGTGAAAAGTAAAATCAAAACACTTACTCTCTTGGTGAACACAGGGTTCTGGCTGCTAATGCTAACTGCTCGGCCTGGAAGTGATCCGGAGGCCTTGATTTCCTTTCGGTTGGCTGTAATCATCAGCCATTTTAGGACCCATGGAGACCTTTTTAGGACCTTTTTTGCACTAACAATACAATACTGTAGATGTAAAAATAAAGAAAAACACAATAACCACAGCGAAGACTGAGAAAGGGCTATCTTGAGACTGAATCACTGTATTGAATCGTGAATCGAGTTTCAGCTGTAACGAGACGCACAGCGACAAGTTTAAGCAACTGTGTCGAGTACCGAGCAAACGAAGAGAACCGAGACAAATTTTTCTAGTCAAAATGCGACGAGAACCGAATTCCAAGTTCCAAGATGGTCGAGAACCGAGGTACCGCCGTGCATAGATTTTATAGCAATGTGTGTGCTCTCTAATGCCACCCCTGCCTTCTTTACCCATTTCCCTGAATGCTGCACCACCTGAGCGCCTGCAGCCACTGTGTTGGATTCTATTCAATCGGAAAATGAATAAAATATTGTTGACCAGGGGGCCCAAACTTGAGCATACGACACTGTTATCATCGTTCATTAGGCACGTTCGTAAGAATATTTGACCTGAAGTGTTGCATGTATTGCCTCAGTGTGTGTGGGTGAGTGTGTATGTGTGTGTCCCCTTCACTCTGATTGGATGCTACAGGCTGAATGAGAGCAGCTTTTTGAGCATTCAGCTCCGAAAGCATAGAAATCCTGTTGTCTGTGTTCTGCCCTTGCATGGGGGAGTACGAGGTGCAGAAAGAGCCATAGGGGACTTTTCAGAAAAGCAGCTGTGAGAGGTCAGAGGCCAGAGGTGATGCCTTCTACCCCTCCTCTGGGCCGCTGAGATGCCGTGACTCCAGGCTTTGTGTCGCCGACTCAGCGGAGCATAACACACACACGCACACACACAAACACGTGTGGAACACACTCTGCACCCTGTATAAAGTCTCTTCATGTGTTTTGTTGCAGATGTTCGGATCCTTTAAATACGTTATAGGGGGTTAAGTCTCTTACATTCCAGCACTCCTCATATTTGCTGATAGGATGTACAGACTGAGGCACCCTGAGCTATCACAATTTTTGCAGAAACGTAGATCTTGAAATATGACATAGTGCCACATGGGTACCTGTAGATATGGACATGCAATCATACCTCCGCTTCGCAACTCGTTGAATTCAGGTTCTCGGTGTATTTTGACAAGAAAAAATCGTTGTGTGTTAGAACTTGTATGAGCCGTAACCACCACATCCAATCATCAAAGCCCAGCCCTCAGCCATGTTGAAATCCGGATCCTCAGGAGCTGCTGGTTTCAGCATCTGGCTCTTATTATTGGGCCATAGGAGCTGCTGCCACAATTTGGGATAGGAAAAAAATAAACTGATGTCTAGCCAAACTACTCTATGACATAACCATTTTTGGTTTTACATCACGATTCATCAGTTGGCTTTATATCTTAGGTATTCTTTTGTAAGTATTTTAGTAAGTGTTTCCATGCAATGATCCAGTCATAGCTGGATTTGTGCTGTTATCTGATTATTCAAGTGGACATGTATACAGGATACTCCGATCTAGACATCTGATTAAGTAATCCGATGAAGAGAGTTGGTTTTTAGTTCAGGAATTGGACTTGTCATAGCATGTATACCAGTTACCCGATTTCATTCGGTTGCCAGATCTGCTTATTCTTAGAACTGTTGCTTCTTTTGCCTTATTTACATAGACATGGTGTGGGATTCTTGTGCTGGATCTGGCAACCCTGGAATTAAACGCAGGACCCGCTAAAAGGATATCAAACACTTTGTGGAGACTCTGAAACGCGGTATATACTCGGTAAATGGAAGAATTTAATTATTGAATATTAAAATATGAAGTTTAGGTCACATCCATCTGTGAGATTAATGGCTGGTTGCAAAGTAAAAATCCGATTATTACATTATTGAGCAATGTACAGACAAGTTCATGAAATGAGAGCTAAATTACTTTTGAAATAATCATCACTGGTACTACTTAATTGGATAGATCTATAGACCTTTGCAGACACCACTGAGAACTGAGACACTGAACCATTTGCAGACAGAACCAGGCATGCTTATCTCTCAGAGATGGAAATACCAGCAGTCCTGAAGTGAAGGCTTAAGCTGTGGTGCTGGACTAAGGTTCGGAGATAAAATGGAGCAGAGCCCTTTGAGGCCTGAAAGCAATAAGCAGATTATGAAATGTCATGAACTTATAGATCGCTGAGACATTTGGCCTCCTCCTCTCCCCCGACATGTGCTTAGTTAGAGAGTACTAAACTCAGTGTGTCATCTGGGTCAGCTGGTGTATCGACAGAAACCAGACACGGGAGGGAGAAAACTGCATGACACAAATGAGACGAAGGAAATCTGACTCTTACCTTCGCTCTTATCAAGGAACCACATCTGAGATGTCTGGGGAAAATCAATGCGCAGTCCATTTTTTTGGACAGGTACAAATGGAAGGGCCAGTAGTTGCAGTAGCGGGAATGAATGAGAAATAAAGCCTAATTAGCTCCGACATTATTATGTTTCGTTTGACACAGTGGTTAGACGTGAAAGGGCTGAATTCACAATTGAGATAAGCTGTTGGGTGTATAACGAGCACTTGTCCTTAAACCACCACAAATGAAGCAGTGAAAAATTTTGACCTCACATATCACATAATATGGATGAAATCCGTTATAAAGGATGCAGTGCTCTTATAGTGAAAACATAACAATGAAAAATTATGCAGAATTAGAACGCTTCATAATGGCATAATTATGTGAAGAGCTTGTTTCCAAAACACAGTAATGGCTAAATTATGCTTTGTATCTATCTGTGAAACTGAATACTAATGACAACATGTACTCACTAATTATAGCCTGTTTGGCCCACAGGATCAATGGGTGCAGTCAAGTAGTGCAGAGGTCTAAGATACCAGCCCACAAATGCAGGGGCTCAAACGGTCTGACTGGTTTGGACCCTGGCCATGAAAGCTGTGGTTAAACCATGAAAAAGAGAACCAATTCTCCATAGAAGTTACTTCTGCTCTATGAAACACCAGTAAAAAACTATTTCAAAGTTTTCAAAAGTGAAAGCTTTCACAGTTTTGTAGTACGGGATATCAAATAAAAAATCATGAGACAGAAATCGAAAAACTATATATAGTGGGTGCCAAACATCTGAAAATGCTGGTTTGGATCTTTGTGGAGAAGGATAATGACTTAAAACACACCTCAAATCTTTGCAACAACTACTTGTCGACCAAAGAAGCACAAGGAGTGCTGACTGTCATCAGATTTTGCACACAACGACTAAAAATCGATAAAGAGAACCCAAGTAAAGAAATGAGACAATTCCACACCATTGCTATACGTTTTTGGTGGCACGATAAACTGCTCCAATGGGATAACGGTCCTTGTGTAACCAGGGGTTGAATCTGCTCCTCTGACTCGTCCTTCCTGTCTCTACTGTAACCCAGGTGCATGTTGTACCAAACCTCAGTCCTTTAAGGGCCAGACAGACTCGGGTGCAGGCATTTGATTACCACAAACACCAAGCTGAGGGGGCTGTGTTCCATCTCTGTGTTGTAAAAAGCATCTTTGTGTCCTGCTGTGGACTTTTCCTCTGGGACCCGTCTAAATGCCAGCTTTTCACTATTCAGCCCGTCCTGTGTAGGACAAGGCTTATTTTTTTGCGTCTGGTTGTTTTTAGAGATTTATGTGCAGACATTTTATTTCCCAGGACAGAAGGCAATGTTCAAAAGGCCCCAAAGGCAATTAGGGAATAGATAATTAACTTCATGAAAACGCTCACGTGAATGGCGGCTTTCTTTCCCTGACGCTGGACCGTTCGCGCTCTCGTCTCCGTAATGACAGGAAGCGCTGTCCATTTCATTTTGCATTAGGCAAAAGTCTCAAATTTTCTGAGCACCAATGATGGCAACATGTACACAATGCCCTATTCACATTATGTCATGTTCTAACCATGTTCAGTGCGAAGGAGCTTCTGAAAGACATCACAACAGACAATTTAATCAGCGCTAAAGAGAGCGAAGGCTTATTTAAAACTTATTTAAAAATCCGGACTGGTGTGGCAGATTGCATTTTAGGGGTGAAATACAACATATTGGCTCTTTTGTAAAAAATGCAGTGTTGTGATGGTATCAGTGATGAGGTTTGGAGGAGTCAGGTGATTATTACTAAATACAAAAGTGCAATCTGACAGCAAACTGTGTATTATGGTTTGTGTTTCTATCTGTGCGACTAAATAGTAAAGAACTAATGTAGCCACTACATACTGTATACAAAAATTAAGACACCACTGCAAAATTAGGAGTTTCTCTGGTATCTGTAGTGTGTCTGAGGTTAATTTACTATCGATATTTCAATCCCAGCTTTTAGGTGTCTTGTATTTATCCTCAATCAATAAACAGGCTGCATTTATGCTCCTAGAACTCGGTTAGGTTTTTGGCTGTTGTAGCCCGTCCACCTCAAGAGTGCAATTTATAACATTGTATCAGCATTAATGGCAATTCGCGACAGAAGCAAGGTTAGATCAATACTAGACAGACACAGTTATACTGAGCCAATTTAGAGAGACCAATTAACCTGACACATGTTTTTGGAATGTGGGAGGAATCCAGAGTACCCGGAGTAAATCCGGAACACAGGGAGAACATGCAAACTTCTCACAAATGGAGTCCAAGGTCAAGATCGAAGCAGGGAGCTGTGCTGTGAGCGCTCGATAGAAGTGACTCTCAGCATTAATGTTCCTCGTTTTGAGATATTTAACAATTAAAATATTTTATTCTGAGTGAAAAGGTGAATTAATTCAAATCTATTTCAAATGTTCATCATCCCTGCATTAACACATCCTTTCAGAAAGGGCTGCAATTACTGCATGTAAATTTTCATGAACCTTTTTCTAACATGTCCACATTCAGCACACATTATTTTTTTTTTGGAAACAGCTTGATTTCCTCCAGCGTTTATTCCGACATGAATGATGTCCTACATTCAAAATACCAAGCTGCTGTAAATTTAACCACAATTGTAGGAAGCTGTAAATTTGTGCTCTGAATGAGGCAAGGTTTACATAACCTGTGCTCGCTGCGCTTTGATGTGGCTTGAATGCAGGCAACAGTTGCAAAGCCTTTTTCTTTTTTCTTTTTTTTTTTGTTTGGCGGGGCAGACAAGTGGGCGTTTTTCTCTCTCTGAAAGTGTTGTGGAGTTAACTGCCAGCGGTTTGGGTCGTTAGCTGCTGACGCCCGCGTCCGTTATGACTGAGCCGAGGGCGACCACAACATCTTGCGTAGTGGTTGTGGATGTGCACTGGGTGGAAGTCGGCACAGGCAAGAGAGGCGCAGCAGGTTTGGCTTATCACCAATTCGACGTTTGCACCCCTCTCCCTGTAC
Source organism: Ancistrus triradiatus (assembly GCA_025084515.1). Taxonomy (NCBI): domain Eukaryota; kingdom Metazoa; phylum Chordata; class Actinopteri; order Siluriformes; family Loricariidae; genus Ancistrus; species Ancistrus triradiatus. The sequence goes on along the minus strand of JAJAGP010000800.1, from coordinate 37,991 downwards.
CAACCAGATGTTAGAGCTTTAGCTATGTGACTGGAAGTCAGGTTAATACATACTGTATCATAGAAATGCTTGCTTGCCAACACTTGGCAGTACGACCTATGGTTTATATAGTCTTTTGACATAGAATTCAGAACGTTGTTCATCATAGCAGGAGCTAGTGATTTAAATACAAAGGAAACGTCCCATTTTACTTCTGTTTTATTGGTCAAGGTTGCAGAGAGAACATATTCACTGGTCACAGCCCAGGCTTGAACCCAGGTCCTCAAGAATTATTGAGTCTAATAGTATTGGAGAAAAACATTTTACAGTGCAAAATCATACAGCATGAATTACTACAATGTTGTATGACTGTCATACCTCTAGCCGAACCTGCCCTGTTGTCCCATACAGGCCATGCTTTAACATGGACCCTGTACCCCCACCACTTCACATCTGGAAAAATCCAGGGAGTGAAATTGTGAAAATTGACATGCATTTACATGCGCATAATAATCCGATAACTGCAGAAAATCAGATTTTGTTAGTCATCTGATCAACGAGTTTACAAGTAATCCTCCGGGTTTACATGACTCGACAGTAATCGGATTTCTACTTTGCAACCAGCCAATTATCTCAAAGAAATGTGTTATATAAATTTCAAACTCTATTATTCTATACTTTATTATAACATTATTCTTTTTCTCCAGTGTATACCGGGTTTCGGAGTCTCCGCAAAGCGTTCGATAGCCGTTTTGCTGCCTTTAATTCTGTGGTTACCAAATGCAGCGAGAAAAAATGCTAAAGTCAATGGAAAAGTGGCCAAATAAAGGCCAGTCTTTCGAACAGGTGGACCTGGCAACCATGGGGGAAGGTGACAAAGTGACTATAATCGCTTATAACCAGGTAACTGGTATACATGCTATGAGTAATCTGATTACTGGGGTAAAATCTTTCTTCATGGGATTTCATAATCTGATTTCTAGATCAGAGCACACTGTATATATGGTCAGATAACTGCAGACATCCAACATGCTCGCTGATTCATCCACCTTTTTCAATGCAATGACCCACAAACAAACTTCCGAGCTGTCGGTACTTGTGTCAGGAGATGCTCTGCTAATTTTCACCTCATTGCTGTTCGGCGTCTGTCAGCAGATCGTTTCAGCAGAGGAAGATGCATGACTGCGGAAATAAAGAGAAAGTTATACTCTGGTATGAGACTAAACATTCTCAAAAGCCCTGGGGTGTCATTTATGAAGACTTATGTAAAATAATACTAAATGTACACATACAAACATTTTCTAAACGCGCCTACGAATGGGCTCAAATAGATTCGTAGATCACCTTAAAAACATGTACACATGGGTTAGCCTCGGACTCCGAATTACACTTGTGTGGTAGGACGAATGCAATATTGCAGTTAATTACATTTAGTCATTTAGCACCATAGTTCCCAGGCATGTTCAACATCACAGGGAGTGTACGAAGCAATACAAGTTGTACATGCTTAGTAAAATTCAAATAACACACTCACTGGAAAAAATCGGTCTATAAAATTAAAATTACTTTAAAAGATCAGCACCACATGATTTTATATGGAGCAATGTTCTGTCTGTTATTTTCATCCAGAGCATATGACAATGCAGTCTAAGGTCTTGGGGCCTCGCTGAAAGGCGCAACAGTGGCACCCCTGGGATTTGGACCTTTAACTTAATGGTCTGTTGTCCAGATTCTTAACAACTGAGCCAACTTCATAATTATTCGACCAGTGGAGCCCAAACTTTTTCAGCAGGATAATTGTTCCATGCTACATTGTTTGGTGTGACCGTTCACAGTTACTGTCATGGTTAAACCTGCTAAAGTGACTCCAACCTTCTTGATGTCAATTTGAAAAATTAAACAGATGGTTATATAATCGTATCTGCACACACATTTGCATGAGTAATGACCACAGTTTCTTTTTGCTTGAAAAAACAAATGTTTGTTTTTCAATCCCATAGCCCCTCAGAGACTGGAACGCCACGAGCAATGAACCATAGTCTGCCAATTGATATGGGGGCTTGTGCACATTTGTCGCAGTAAATGGGCAGTGGATAAGAGAGACAGATGAGAAAGAGATCCACTTTGCTTCACATTCACGCTTTGTCCTTTTCCAGTGCACATTCTGCACAGTCCATCTGAAAAAGCTGGTTGGGTTTGTTCAAAATCTCTACTGTTTCATGATGTGTTGACTGAAAGCAGGTTGAGTTTGGCTGCAGGGTCTCCAGGAGAAAATGTATATCAGAGGAGTTATTTCAAGGCAGACATGAGTTCTGCTCCACAGCAGAAATCCAGAACCTACCTCTTTGTTTTCTCAGCAGTGAACTTCAGTACATCAAGTAGACATAGCAGACGTCTAGCAGAAAGCCTGCACAGCACAGATATTTTAACAAAATATCATTGTGTAACATTTACATTTAGTTATTTGGCAGACGTTTTTCCAGAGCGAATAGCAAAGTGTGCAAATAGCTGTTGAGACTAAGAAAGTACTTGATTTGTAAGTATACATTAAACTAATGTATACTTATACTAAGTAAATATAACTATACTATAGTCTGCTGAAGGAAGACACACCTTTGACTAGAATTTAAATAGTGAGCCAGGGTGTATTGTCCAACACCAGTGCCTGACCTCACAGTCATGTTCCAAAATCTAGTAGAAATCCTTCTGAAGAGTGAATTCCGCTCTACCTCAAATGGGATACATTGGCTGTCCCCAAACTTTTGGCTTATTTAGTATAAATTCTGCCTTCAAGTCTGGCTGCAACTGTAATACTTATGACATAAGGTCAGATAAACCCTGTCATAATTGCTAGTCGAGTTGTCGGCATGTCAGCAAAAAATGCCGTGTCATGCCTGGGCCGTGTCCATTTCAAAATGTAATCTATAATATCATTCAATGGATTTGACTGGCTAAAACATTATTCACAGCCAGTAAGAACAACAAGACAAAAAAACAACACTTCAACTCATAAAGCAGCAGTCTCTGAGGAGGACCTGAAGGCATCCAAAGTGAATACATAAGAAGCTAATGATGAATAGCTGGAGTTTTCCATCACAGACTTTCCCCCTAACATCAGTTATTTCATCATATTGCTTTAAAGTAGAATTATGGAGAACTTCTGTTATTCCATAAGGGTAGTTTGAGGACAGTTTGTTAAGCCTGACAGAAATCTAAAGAAAGCCTACAGAAAATCTCATACCCTGTCCTTGCCTATATTAATAAAAATATTATATAAATATTTTCCAACTATATTAATTATTTAATTATTAAAAATGAATTACACAGTAGTAGCAAGCAAATGGTGAGAGTATGGTGATGTGGTGTGCAATGGTCCTGTGGAGGAGTGTATATATATCCCTCTAGTTTCTTTCACTAATACAAAGCCGCTGTACATAATAACACATCCTGTTAATTTATCTTATCAATTTTAAGTTATGTAAAACTGCATTGTGTAAACTGTAAGTACATTTATTGAAGTTTCAGATTTCAGTCCTGTTACCAGTTCATGATTGGCAGCTGGTTATGAGACTCCTCCCCTTTGAGAGATTGACCTTTCATCATAAAGAGAAGCCATACATAAAGTCGGGGTAAATGAATAGCTCATTGTCCAATGAACACCGAGATGTTTTAGTGAGATTTTGTCATTTGAATCATTAAAATATTGACTTCCACCAAGGTAAATGTATTATATAGATATTCTGCAATACTGCAATTTAATATAATTGTGGGGGGAAACTGGTCTTACCACAATCGTCTGTGGTGTGTAGATGCTGTATAACACAGCATTCTAACAATGTTTTCACAAAAAGTCTTTAATCAGAAACCCGAGAAGGTCTAATATTGACTGTTCTTTGTCAGTTCACTTACAATCTCTTCTCTTTCTGTTTTCTTTCCTCTGTAGATCCTTTAGTGATCTTCCAAATTGGTGTTTGGCCCAGTTTGTTAAGGGACTCCATTTAGGAAACAGGATGTGACCATTTGTCCAACTGTTCCTTCCTGTTCTGTCTAGACCTCAGCAGGAAGTGAATGTGCCAAGAGCAGACGACTGCTGTGAGTAAGGAGATTTGTCCTTGCTTTCTTAAAGTGAAGATTTAGCTTGGCTTTAGCAACTCAAAACAACTCTCGAAGAGAAGCTTGTGTAATTGGGCACTTCATATAGGGAATGCATTTTGTATGTAAGGTCTATCCACTGAGCATATCTGTAGATCTGCGGTGACCTATACTCTATGTGCGCTTACCAAGGACAACTGTGAAACAATAAAACTACAAAGGTTTTGTCATACACTTCACACACAGTAGAAAAATGCCAGTGTTACTTTAAATGGAGGTTTATTGATGTTAAGCCTAAGCTTTTGGCAAACAATCCTACCTGTTACATGTTTTCTTGATGTTCTAAATGCAATGGACTTAAATATGACACTGTATTGCATCATAAACCATTAACAAGTTCAATTCCAAATTACCCAAGGTACCCAATCTTTTCCAAATTATTCGTAAAATAATGAATAGTTAATAATGTTTCAAAAAGAAAACTTTTTTTAACCCTGCTATCATGTTTTAACCCTGCAGAAGCCTATCCCCCGGGCATCATGGGCACAGACGTAAGTGTACCCTGGACGGGACACCAGTCCATCACAATCAGCATGGACCCTGCAGATTGTCCCTGGGGTGGTGGGCTAGAGCTGGACCATCATGTCTCCTTAGCACCCTGTAGGAGTTATACTTTACAGTAATACACATTTTGAAGACAGTGTGTGTGTGCATGGGGGAGTATATTGGTGTGTGTGTTACAGATGACACCTAGCCACAGCACTGCACCACTTGCAGGGCATTTGGTTAAATGCCATAAACAAGCGTCCAGACCTTTCTCTGCATCTTCAAATGGCATTTCTCTCTTAATGGTTGTTCATTTTGTGGAGACTTTTGCTTGAGGAATGTCATTAAACAAACGAGCAGCAAATAGACATTTTGCATGACCAGCATTGAAATTAAACAACATGAAAAACCACACGGGGTGGTGTGTCTGGGGAACTTAAGCTGAATTCTGCTTGTTTCAAGAGAGCTGCAATACACACATGAGGAACCGTGCAGAAGTTAGAGTATACTCAAAAGGTCCACTACTGCTCTACTAATTGACTAGTGACCCCTCCTTCTGTAAATGGCCTAAATTAATAAATCAAAAGTGATGCATGATCTGATCCAATTTTATCAGCTAAAAAAATGGGACCCAATTTCAACTTGAAACCCATGGACTATGGTGGCACAGCAGAAAAGTCATTGGAATATTGCCCAGAAGGTTGAGGGTTCAAATCCAAGCACTGTTAAGCTTTAATATATATATTAAACCTGGCACATGCTATCCTGCATGTTGCTATGCTCTACTAAAATTAAAGAGGAAAAAAGTACATTTTATCCTGGATAGCTGAGCAGTACTGAAATTGTGAGCGATACTGAAATTCATTTCCCATAATGTCCAAGCATCTTTCCAAAATTTTGAACGCTTTCAGACAGTTTCTTTTGTTTTTTTCTCATGGAGTAATGGAAATCCGCAAATACTCATGGCTATATATTTAGTTAATACAATTAATACAAATTCTTTGCTGTTAATTTGTTTTTCCTTTGTCATCCATGGCAGAGTAATGCCGACTTGTGTTAAATCATAGACTATTTAGTGTTTATTTATGCACAGCTGTGCCCCTATGACTCATTGGCAAGCATAGGGGTGCACCTGTGCCCCTCTACATTCTGTATGTGCCCCAGTACAACAAGTAATCTAGAATAACATCATTAAAACCACTAAAAAACTCACTCTCTCACTCACTCACTCTCAGTATATAAATATATTAGACCATTCCAGTGGTGTTGCACTCTAGTAGCCCAGCCCATCAGCGTTTAGGTCCTGGAGGTGCCTTTTGGGACATGTTGGGCATCACATGCAAACACGATACAAGAGCAAACTCTGCACAGCCCTGCAATGGACTGGAATCCTGCCCAGGGTATGCTCATGTTTGTGAGATTCAGATATGTATATATAAACTTATTCCAAAAGTCAAATCTGGCTAGCTACCATTGGATTCCTATTCAGACTGTATATATCTGTGTGTGTGTGTGTGTGTGTGTGTGTGTGTGTGTGTGTGTGTGTGTGTGTGTGAGAGAGAGAGAGAGAGAGAGAGAGATTTTGTTCAGGGTTGTTTTTAAGAAGACTAACCCCCTTCCCCCCTTTCCATCTCCCCAGAGTGCAGTTCAGGATTTTGTGGATCAGTGGGTAAGGCCAGAGAAAAGAGAAAGAAAAGATAATGTGTTGAGAAAAGGGGAAAAGGGAGGGGGTTTTATTGTGCACGGCTTATTAAATCCACGTCTGAGTGGTCAGCAATCACCCTCCACCCCTTCAGACTTTCTGCCCCATAGCAACACGTGTTGCTGCCCAAAATTCCTCCACAGGACGCACAGAAGCCCAGCACCTGTTCTTCAGTCTGAGTGATTTCTCTGGGGGGGTGGGAAGCCGCTCTTTACATCCTCAAGGGGATTTCAGTTTGTGTGTAGGGTGGCTTTACAACCACTTACATACAATTTAATCTTCTAACTAACTCCAATATGTGATAATGAATTAATCTCAGTATTTATGATACTTAGTGCAAGCATACTGCCAGTCTTGGGGGACTATGGTGGCAAAGCGGTTATGGTAATGGCCTATGGATATAAAGCTCTAGGGTTCGAATCCCACCTTTGAAAAGTTACTGCTGTTGAGTCCCTAACCCACAATAGCTTGGACTGTAATGATGTAAGTATCTCTGGATCTGATTGAAATGATTAAATGACTGCTGTCCTGTAAACTCCATTGAAAAATTCTAATTAAGCAAACAGTAAAACAAACAAAAGTACTTAGATATTGATTGAATCTAATTTAGCATTTTTGTTATGGCATGACAGAGAAATACTGTGAGACTTCAGTACTTATTTCAACACATCTCATTATTCAGAAAGACATATAGTGTTTAAGGCTGCCTAATGTACTGTATATAAAAAATGGGCCCAAGAACTGTTACATAAACAAAAGTTTGTGGACATCCCTTCTAATTATTGAGCTCTGCTCTCTCAGCAACGCTCATTTGTAACACGTTCATAATATAAAGCGTACGTTTCTGGATTTTCCAGTAGAATGGATTGTACTGATACCCCAGTGACTCTTAATATGACATCTTTCCACTTCCAACAAGTCAGTTCATCCACTTTCTGCCCCAAGTCTAGAGAGAATTGGTTTGCCAACTTTGATTGAGAGTCATGTTCCAAAATCTAGTGGAAAGTCCTTTTAGAAGAACAAAGGCTGTTGCTGAAGTATTTTCTGGATTATTGAATCAATAAATGTTGGTTTATGAAAATATATAATCATTTGCAAAGGCACCTCTGGTCAAATATAGCATTTCTACGAGCTAGTTATAAGGTTGCCAGATTGGAACTAAAGTTATCTGATGATAATGACATGACTTTTAGGAGCTTCATACGGAGAAAATATTATGTCTCTTATCATACTAATCTCAACTGGTGCCTGCTATAAGATGGAAAAAAAACTTGGCCATGATTGCTTTCTTAAAGCTTGTGTTAACCGTTTTTTCATTGCTAAAGCCACCAGAACACCATACGACCAAGTTCAAACTTTTTCAAATGGTTGTATGTACTTCTGTGTACAAAGTCTCCATGTTGTCTTGTATTTTGCTATAAATACATAAGTATACTGACATGGTAATAACTGTGATATCAAAATGTCTGTACATGACATAATAACATTTGATATCCACTTGTTTTACAAACTTGTCCCTTTTAAAAAGTGCAGGAATAACTCGGCACTCCCTCACTCCATTTACACTCTGCCAGTGCTATCACAACATTAGTCCTAAGCTTGCTAAAACACACACACACTTTAGAAGGGTCTGAAAGGATGCGAGCCCTCCCGGCTACTGTCCCTGCGCAGCATAACAACAGCCATCGTTATCTATGCAAACACTTCGACGCTCACGGCCATTGGCACGACTTTACACATGGAAATGTGCTAATTGTATCTGAGTGCGTGTGAATGGACCGTCGCAGAGAGGACCCAGGAAGTGTGTGTTAAGCCGAGCCTTCATTGCTAGCGATGCTGCACTCGAGCCCAAAGCATGCATGCACTTTACATATGTGCATTACAAGAGACTGAGGGCTGCACTGTGTTCTATTTAAATGCAATGTTCTTTTCTGCCATGGGGAGATTTTCCCACTGAGATAGAAGACATACCACATGTAAGTGGTGATTCATCCCACTCGGTATGGACGTGATGATGCAGACTGGAAGAAAGAAAAGAAAGACACCATCAATGCGTGTTATATTCCAGAGTCGGCTAATTTTGGCCTTCCAGTTCCTCTGGACTCGTTAGTGTTCCCAACAGTGCTATTTAAAATGATTCTTTTCCATTTCCGTTTGAAATGTAGTTAAGGTTCGTTGATGTTTGGGTTTGTTCTTGTTTTGTTTTGCACTCAACGCTCACTTTATTAGCTACGCCTCCTTGTTCTATCACCCATCCATTTTATCAGTTCAGCTTACCATATAGAGGCACTTCGTAGTTCTATAATTACAGATTGTAGTCCATCTGTTTCTTTACGTACAGTGGTTGTTTTTCCCATAAGGAATAATGACAATTGAATGAATCCGTTCCAGTCGCCCACAGGGGTCTATACTGTATCATAGCGCCCATATGATAAGTAATTATAAGTAAGTTAATGTTTAAAACACTTACATTATCCTACAGTTGTCCAAAATCATTAACACAAAGCTTATTGTATAATAAAATGTTTTCAAAAAATCTTTAGTAAGTAATGGATTGAAAGTGAAACATAAAAGTAAAACACTTACTCTATTGATGAACTGTAGGCACTAGCATAGCTGCTAAGCTAACTGCAGTCTGTGTTGTGGAGCATTCAATTCCTCTTTGTCGGTTAGCTCTTATAAACTAACCTTTTTAGGTCCCATGGAGACTTATTTGCACTAAGAATATAGTACTGTAGATGCAATAATAAAGAAAATCGACACAATTAAAAATGAACCTGAATCACTATGTGCTGAATCGTGACTCATGAATCAAGTCTCAGCTGAAATGAGTCATGCAGTCAAGATTAAGCAAGCACGCCGAGTACCGAGCAAATGACGAGAACGGAGACTTTTTTTTTTAGTCAAAATGCATGGTTGAGAACCGAGGTACCGCTGTATTATGTTATACCATCTTCTAATATGTTACTTATTTATAAATTGAGATTAAATTTATTGTACGTTAGACAGGTGAGTCACACACATTGCTAAAAGTTTGTAGTCTGCTGGTGCAGTTCACCATGGTCAAGTTGATGAGCTAACTATATTCGCCATGGTAAATTGGTGTGACTCGGCTCACCCTTATGTGGTGCTTCATGCAGTTCTGGTGCTCCATATTACAGCTAATACAACAAAAATATAGACATTCTTACATTGACTTTACTACTGATCATAAATTAGTAATAACACTACTTATTTGTACTGTTTAATACAAAAGATTCCGTCCAAATACTTTTGTAACTCAAGGTTAATGGCTTTAACTGTGTGTGTGTGTGTGTGTGTGTGTGTGTGTGTGTGTGTGTGTGTGTGTGTGTGTGTGTGTGTGTGTGTGTGTAGATATTCAAACGTGTGTTGCGGAGCATGTGTTCACGTCACTGCTGCATGTCCGTGTTAAATGGGGCCGCTGGTCAGTGTGTGTGTGTGTGTGTGTGTGCACGAGGGAGTGAGTGTGGGAACTGCTTTGCAACTTTTCCCCAAAACAGAGGGGGCACACAGTCGATGTCTCTGCAGGCCTTCTGCTGCTCATATTGATTGAGCTATGGGGTGGAGTTTCCCACTTTCAGACCATCTACTGACCCTAAACCCATTCATGCCACTGAAGCCTTGTCCTGTGCCTCCGTGAGGAAATGCACCCCACCCCCATTCATCCCCTCGTTCCCTCCATCCAGACATGTTTATGGCCTGAGCCAGCATCGCAGGCCTTCTTTGACTCTTCAGCCTGGCATATGGGGCTCGCAACAAAAGGACTCTTGTGAAGGGTGACACAAAGAATAGTGATCCATTTCCCGCGAGGGGTGGAGCCACATCGGCAATAAAGCACAACTGACTTACTTGGAATGGGCGGTATCATAGGAGGGGTCTTAGACAGGAGGTGTCGCCAGTGCGGCTAACATTTTGCAGTAGTGGCCAATATTGTGTGTACATGCTCAAATACAGTGGTGCTTGGAAGTTTGTGAACCCTTTAGAATTTTCTATATTTCTGCATAAATGTGACCTAAAACATAATCAGATTTTCACACAAGTCCTAAAAGTCCTAAAAGAGAACCCAGTTAAACAAATGAGACAAAATATTATACTTGATCATTTATTTATTGAGGAAAATGATCCAATATTACATATTAGTGAGTGGCAAAAGAATGTGAACCTTTGCTTTCAGTGTCTGGTGTGACCCCCCTGTGCATCAATAACTGCAGATAAATGGTTCCTGTAACTGTTGATCAGTCCTGCACACCGGCTTGGAGGAATTTTAGCCCATTCCTCCGTACAGAACAGCTTCAGCTCTGGGATGTTGGTGGGTTTCCTCACATTAGCTGCTCACTTAGGTCTTCCACAACATTTTCTGTTGAATTAAGGTCAGGACTTTGACTTGACCATTCCAAAACATGAAACTTTATTCGCTTTTAACCATTCTTTGATAGAACGACTTGTTGTGCTTAGGGGTCGCTGTCTTGCTGCATGACCCACCTTCTCTTGAGATTCAGTTCATGGACAGATGTCCTGACATTTTCCTTTAGAATTCTCTGATATAATTCAGAATTCATTGTTCCATCAATGATGGCAAGCCGTCCATGGCCCAGATGCAGCAAAACAGGCCCAAACCATGATACTACCACCACCATGTTTCACAAAAGTTCTTATGCTGGAATGCAGTGTTTTCCTTTCTCTCCAAACATAGCGCTTTTCTTTTAAACCAAAAAGTTCTATTTTGGTCTCATCCATCCACAAAACATCCTTCCAATAGCCTTCTGGCTCGTCCACATGATCTTTAGCAAACTGCAGCTACACAGCAATGTTCTTTTTGGAGAGCAGTGGCTTTCTCCTTGCAGCCCTGCCATGCACACCATGGTTGTTCAGTGTTCTTCTGTTGGTGGACTCATGAACATTACATTAGCCAATGTTGGGAGAGGCCTTCAGTTGCTTAGAAGTTACCCCGGGGTCTTTTGTGGACCTCACCAACTATTACAACACCTTACTCTTGGAGTTATCTTTGTTGGTCGGCCACTCCTGGGGAGGGTAACTATGGTCTTGAATTTCCTCCATTTGTACACAATCTGTCTGACTGTGAATTGGTGGAGTCCAAACTCTTTAGAGATGGTTTTGTAACCTTTTCCAGCCTGATGAGCATCAACAACTCTTTTTCTGAGGTTCAGAAATCTCCTTTGTTCGTGCCATGATGCACTTCCATGATACACCTCCACAAACGTGTGTTGTGAAGAGCAGACTTTGATAGATCCCTGTTCTTTAAATAAAACAGGGTGCCCACTCACACCTGATTATCAACCCATTGATTGAAAACACCTGCCTCTGATTTCACCGCTAATCCTAGAGGTTCACATACTTTTGCCACTCACTAATATGTAATATTGGATCATTTTCCTCAATAAATAAATGACCAAGTATAATATTTTTGTCTCATTTGTTTAACTGGGTTCTCTTTATCTACTTTTATGACTTGTGTGAAAATCTGATGATGTTTTTGGTCATATTCATGCAGACATATAGAAAATTCTAAAGGGTTCACAAACTTTCAAGCACCACTGTAGGAGGCATTTGATAGCTTTATTTGTAAACAAAGTAACATTGTGATGAATGGTGTCCTGCTTCGTAAATTTGTCTGTTAATATATAAATAAAATCACATAAAACCTTTCCATTTTTCTAAAGTAAAATACAAAATTGCAATAGACAGTGCAGGGTCAAAGCTTGACAATTCAGAAAATCAAACAAATAACAAATAGGAATTTTCATTTTAGTCTCAGATTACCTGGAGATTTTACCCTACAAATCTTGCAGTTTTGATCAATATTAACAGAGAGTGGTAAGGACTATGTCCCAGTACTTTCACTGCTTTTACATTTATTTATCTGGGATTTTATTAAAAGCTACCTACTGCTGAGAAAGAATATTCCAAACAACCGATGGCCCAATAGTTTGGTGATTCTGCGTCTTGAACCTCCAGCCTTCCTACCAAGTTCTGTACATTAGTCTCAAATTAATTTTAGACTACAAAAAAACAAACTATAAATATAGAATACTGTGCAAAAGTCTTAGGTCACCGGCAGTGTCGTTATTTTGGAATTAGTATAATGACCATAATAGACCACATAAAAAAGGCTACTAGCCTTCCAAAAAGACCATTCCTGATCAATGTTCTTCGGACTGTAGAAGGGTCAACATGGCATCCATGGGAAGCTTCCAGCTTTTATTGCATTTTTTTAAACAGTTTTTTAATGCTGCATACCAATTTCCTGTGTTTTCTGGTTGTATCCCAATAAAGAGACTAAGAAATAATTTTATATGGTCAGTATACTGTACAATTGCTAAACAACTGATCTTATGGTGGCCTAAGAGTTTTGCACAGTACTGCATTTCCATTTAGTCATTTAGCAGACACTCTTAACCAGAGCGAATTAGAATTGATAGTCTTACAGACTGAGCATTTGAGTGTTAAAGGACCAAACAGTGGCACTTTGGGAGTGTCGGGGCTTGGACCTTGGACTTCATAGTCCAATAACCTTAAGAACCAAAAGTGGTTCAAAACTTCTGGTACCATGTCAGTAAGCCATTGCCATGCGTAGTTCTGTAGTGTCTAGATAACCTCTAGATCTCTGGCGTTTATTGAGTTACACATTTGATCAAGAAGCTTTGTTGCTTTTTAATCAAAGGCACTAAGTGGGTGATTATCCTGTAACATTAAGGACCATTGAGCCACTGCTCAGAATCAGTTGACATTAATGGTGGTAAGAAGAAAAACAACAGTATCTCCCATCAGCCAGGCCGTTTAAAAAAGCTGAGAGGGAGCCGGTCCAAGCCTCACGCTTACAGTTATGGCACGCAAACCACTGCAGTGCGAATACTGATAACCACGCTGTTTTTCAGGGTTATGTAAAAGAATCATAAGCGACAGGGTAACGGCCAAATTCCTTCCTGTCTGACAGAACTACTGTCACCTATCATAACAGCTTTATAGCACAGAGGTCTCGCTTCCACCTGGCAACCACAGCCGCCTACGTTCTACAGGTTCCCTGCAGATTATTACAAATGTTCAACATAAATATTTCGTCATTCTAAATGTCTAGTCATTTGGACCATATTTGGCCATTTGAGCCACATGTCTGATCATAATTAGATATCCAAATATTTAAGCGGTCAGTCAAGAGCAAACTACATTATATTTAATCAGGTTAAAAAATAGCTCCCTGTGCTAGCATTTATCAGTGGTACATATTTACAAGTCTGGGGGTACTGTAGGGGCTGGATGACATTTTCAAAGCTTATAATCACGTGTATATTTGCACATAGCTTTGAGCATGCAGTGCTGTAAGGGGAATGTTTTGGCTCAGGAAGGGAGCTGCAGCCTTTTGGACAAATGTAACTGCTGCTACATGCAAACATTTACATGGACAAAAAAAGACTTTCACAAACACACACTTGATAATCAGGTCCTGGATTTAGTTCAGCATGTGTACGAAGAGACCCTTTAGCAATCCTGCTGTTTATTTGTAATGCAGGAATGCTACCTCTACACAACTGGAAAATTGAAATATAAATATCAAATCTCAGTAGCCCACCACTGCGGTTACCCAGGGTTCACTCCTGGCAGTGCCTTATGCCCCAACCCCATTACCCTGATCATGAAAGTAGGGATAAATTTGTATGCATTTATGTGGATTTAATTCAGAAAACTTTGACAGGGCACCCACACACACGCTCGGTCCCACGTCTTGACCTATGTCTTTAAATGCAAGAAAAAATCCCTGGAGGACCATTTTTTGGTTATTTTGCATCTAAAGGAATAAATCAGACTACGGTTGAATATCAAACAAGGATAATGTTTAGTTCTGCCCAAAGCATATAACAGAAATAAGCTTAAATTAAAAGTTAAGTCACTTTTGAGGGGATTTTGCCAATGGCCTGTGGAGCATCTATTTACATTTTGGGCTTCCATGAGCTCAGTGTGGCATCACTAATCATTAACAGCTCTTCAATCCTCCTCCGCCTCATTAATAATTCAGGGTCTGGACCTTGTGACACAGGCTCTCCGGTGAGTCTCACACTTGGAAAGCCAGAGATCCGACACACCATTCGCATAATGCCATTGTTGAGAGCGAATCACTGCGGCCATAGCAGGTCTCCAGGAGGCCTTTGTGCTTTGTGATTGTCTCTTTCGAAAGCCTGGACATCCCAGTGTCTTTCTCTTTCTGTTTAGGAAGGTGTTGCTGTGCAATCTCCTGCATCTTTGCTTCTTTTTTCGAATGCCTCTCAAGAACCGCAATTCAGTTCAACAACACCTGCACCTCGATTCCCAGCAGAATGCTCACAGTCTGAGGGTTTATTTCGTGAGGGAGGGACTATGTTAAATGAGCAGAGGGGAAAGAGCCGGTTTCTAAAGGCAGCACTGCTTTTAACATCCATCAAGATCCTATCAAGACAATGGCACTTGCTTGTTTTTTTTCTCAGGCATTCAAATGGATTATAATCTCTTCCACTGACACTCTGTCACAAACAAATACAAGTCTCAGATTCGGCTGCTTTTCTCTCAGGCCAAATTAAACATCCCAGGGCTTTATCAGTCAGAAAACAACAAGTGTTCCCGTGGATAGTGGTGCTTTGGCCGATCCCTCCTATAACTGAACTGGATGAGGTGTTGACACTACCCTTTAAGATAAGGCCTCATTGTGTGTTGAAGGGACAGTGTTGTTCATTGATCTGAGCTCCTTATGCTAACGTTTGCTGTGTGTTTTTCCCTGGGGACAGTGCTGAAAGAGCTCACATCCTCCACAAACACAAGAGTAGAAAAAGACAAAGTTTGAAAAGTTATTTTTCACGGTTTACAATTGATAAGATGCTTCAAAATGAACGTTATTAATAGATTAATTTCCTTTCTTGGAGGTTTTACCCTCTGAAAGGTGTTTCCATTTTTAAATAGTTTCATTTTTTTTTTTTATTCAGTGCAAGTTATTTCAATGTAAATGTATCAACGGCTGATTTTAATTTATCAACAATACATTTTTTACCACTGTTATTAGGAATACTCTCTGGTCTGCCTTGGCTACCACGGAGGAACTCTGACATTTAGAAATTGGGAGCCCCTGGCGAGGCACATCATATACAAGACAGATGGTACCAGAATTCAACCCTATAATGGGAAACGGTGCTCTACCAAACCAATGTCTGGTTCACATCTAGGTTCTGACAATGTGAGTTCTGCCAGTCGGATTGTGCATTGGTTCCACAGGGTGCATGGCATTCCCTTGCTTAATGGCAAGGTCCATCCACAGGATGTTAGTTCCAGGTTCTCCATTCATGTATCATGCATCTGTAGGTAGCAGCTCAGTCGATGCCAGTCTCGGGTTGAGTCTGGTTCCATCTGCATGTCAGATGACCAGCTCCCCATCGATGGCATCCTGGCACAGGGTTGAGTTCTGGTAATATCTGTCATGTCTATGTCTGTATTCTGCCCTAACAGTGGTTACAACCTTCCACATTTGTTGAACTCCTTCCTGATTGTTGAGTTCCCTCCAGGACCAAGAGTGCCCCCATTTGACAACCACATCCAGTATAATTCCAAGCAATTATTTGTCAGGTACATAGCTCAATCTTAAATTTCATTATTTTCCTTTACATTAATGTAAAGACATGTGATAGCCAACCAGGACGTGTCTCTGGACTACTTGTCATACTGGGGCACGCACAGAATTTAGAGTGGCGCAGCTATACCCCTCTGCTTGCCAATCACTCATAAGCTTGACATGGGCAAAAAGCTAAGACATGTGGCAAAATGAAATTATAAGTAGTAACTAATTGTGACATAATGAGGCACATCTGAATAAAGGAAAGATGGTTATGAAACATAACATAAAGTATAGTATAATTTTACAATATTACTTCAGTGATTCAACATATTAAGTAGGATTTATATATTTAAGCTACATGGCTGAACAAATAAGCTTATTTATATACATTCCCTGAAGTACTATATATTGGATATATGGAACAGGACTCAGAGAAATTTTCCATATAGCTAGATCTTAAACTAAAAGTCTTAGACATTTACATTTACAGCATTTAGCAGACGCCCTTATCCAGAGCGACTTACAATTGGTACAATCTTACAATCCAAGCAATTGTGGGTTAAGGGCCTTGCTCAAGGAGCCAACAGTGGCAGCTTGGCAGAGGTGGGATTTGAACCCTGGACCTTTTGGTCCATAGTCCAGTACCTTAACCACTAGACTACCACTTAGCTTAGCAACATGTTTATTATATCGCGTTGTTGACATTAGGAGCTGCAGTATGACCACGTGCACTGTATAATAAAACATTTCTGAATCTTTCCAGAACTGACCTGAATGGAGAGACCTGTACCCACCACCTGGGTCTAGCTGGAAGCAGGCAGAAAGGTTATGACACTTCGGTAGTACAGATAAATCATGAAATGCAGGCTGGGGGGGTTGTGTCATGACGCTTCTCGCTGTGCTGTGCTGAATTATTATACACTTTACCTTATCAGGGCTGAGCCAGGGTGCTTACGGGCTTCCATTTATGAAATGAATATACCGTGAGGCTGAGATTATCCTGATGAAATGACCTATTGTGTACTCTAAAGCACCCCATGGTGGAAAGATGACAGGGGTAAAAAAATGATATAATGTATAGCAGATTCAGTACGATGGGAACTCAGAGATAGATGTGCACATCATGGTGACCTTAATATTTGTACTGAATAGGGGCTGATGGCGACGTAGACACCAATTTGACAATAATGGAAAATCTGCAGAGCTCCAACATAATATACTTCACAAAAGGACTTGTAGGTGGATAATCTGTTTGATACTACAAAGATGTACACAGTACCTCATTAAATACAATATAATTAAGTTAAACCAGTTAAGTTCAATCACTCTTTGTTTCTAATGACCAACAATAGAATACGAAACTGTGCTCTCTAAGGCTGCATGTGAAGACAATCCTCACGTGTTGGCAGCTCAAGAATGGCCCCTGTAAAATGCAAATTCCATACGCTGATATGACTAATCACGTGCTAAAGGCTGATTCAGGCCCTATGTGTAAATGTAATAAAAGCAACTTTTAAGTTAGGCTGGGAGAGGAGTGCAAATGGAGCCCTCATCACACTTACAAGGGGCGTGAATCACCCTCTTGCCAAAATGTGGGTGGGGTTCCAAAGTTTGTGCCTATAAAGGGGGATTCCAACAGATGGGAGACAGAAAGCACCCCACACCCACAACTTCAACCAACACTTTCACACTTTCTTGGCTGTGGGACAACTCAAGGCCTGCTACCTCAGGCATCTTCACCATGCCTTCAAACCTCCTGACGCCCTTCCTCGAGTTGGATGACGAATTTTGCAAGGTGAGTGGACAACACTGTTTTGAGCTATTTTAAAAATTGTGCTTATTATTCAGTTACAGATGGTAGCATGCTAGCTTTATCTGCAAATGTAAGAAACAAAGTAAACTATTACAATTTTTGCAAAATGGAAAAAGTCATAAAGTTTATGAAGCTGTACTTTATTGAGCTACCAGTAACAATAATGCCTCAGTTAAGGAGCAGACCTTTGGTATTCAGTACAGACTTTACTGAAGCACTGTAGCTAGCTGTTGATTCAGAGCCATGGGTCAAGTGTGGAGAACTATGCGTTGCCATGTTGGGAATTAATAGGCATAAAATCATCTTAGGGTATGAGTGCTATAGTAGAAAAGGTCTCTTTCAACTTTTGTAGAAACTTGTTTGATTTATCAAGAAGTTTGTGAAGTTGTGATGGATTTGAAATATGTCCATATATGTCAACATGCACACACTTGGCTGTTTTTGCCGTTGTAATTGGTGAATTAGTTGGTGTGGTGTCCAATTTGGCCAGGATTTCAACCATTTAGCTGGATTAATAGAAACTATTTTGGGTTTGATATCTTGGCTTAGGTTCACATGTTTAAATGTATAGTAATTTGTTAAAAGCTGACAATCTTAGCGTACTAGCATTGTGAACATGATTTAGCAAGGTTAGAAGTTAGCAAACTTGTATTGGTCATGCTGTATAGTGGAGTAGAGAACCAGGCAAAAACTACCTGATACAACTGTCCAAATCAACAGTTGGTTTGATCCGTTGTTTAAACTGCAATAATTGTCTAGTTGGCATGAAAATCTGTATCCACACCAGACCTTTCCCACGCTTTGAAAAAGTTCAACTCTGGCAACCTCAGCCGTAACTTGGAATTTGATATTGTGGATTGTATAGTGGAGGGAGGAGGGAGGATAATATCTAAATCTGGCAACTTGTGTCGTATTCGTAGTCTGTGCAGAGGTAATATCTGGCAACCTCAGTGGCTGGTTTAATGCGTAAAGCAGTGTGGTTTAACCAGCTCTCAAAACTGGCAGCCAGATCTTATGATCATTTACTTGTTTAACAGAGAAAGGGTACAAATGTATAAAAAGTACAAAATCTGACAGCTGGTAAAGTTTGGGAAAAGCTTCACACTTCTTTTCTCTTGTTTGGACAGTCTTTTCAGAGTTTGGAGGTGCAGAATGGCTCACATCGAGCTGTCGGGTTCCAGCGCAGACACTCCTTATGTCCGGTCACGCTGCCCAACTCCAAATTCAATATTGGCGCCGGCAGCGGGGACGCGACGGACGACCTGTGGTCCATCACCAGCATCACTAACCAGCTGTGGAGCCGCGAGCAGCTCCCACTTTCAGCCCTGCAGCGCATCCCGTTTCGCGCAGACCGATCTATCAGCATGATAGAAGGGCACGTGAGTGAATCCCCTCTTCCTCCCCCGCCCGGCCTGAGCCTGCCCCCTTCCTCCCCGACAGCAGTGACCCCGGTTTCGGTGTCTGTGGCCACAGTCTCGGCGCGCTACAAGACCGAGCTGTGCCGCACTTACGAGGAGAGCGGGGCCTGCAAGTACGGCGCAAAGTGTCAGTTTGCGCACGGCACAGACGAGCTGCGCGGCTTGAGCAGGCACCCCAAATACAAAACCGAGCCGTGTCGCACCTTCCACACGGTGGGCTTCTGTCCTTACGGTGCGCGCTGCCACTTCATCCACAATGCCGACGAGCAGCAGCAGCAGCAGCGTCAGACCACCAGAGAGCGTCCGCGCCTGTTGCGCCAGAGCGTCAGCTTCGCCGGCTTTTCTTCACGCCCAGCCGTGCCAGCTTTCCAAGCCTTACCCGATCCTCTGGCATTCAGCAGGGCGGCCTCGGTGTCTCCACCACCGTCATCCTCTGCTTCCTGCAGCCCTGACCTCCCATCCCCGCCGCTGTTTTCTGAACCGGGAGTCCTGAACCCTGGCTTCGGGTTTTCTGCTGATTTAAGCGCGCTTGCGTTTGCCGGGCGGCTGGCGGCCCTCCAGCGCAGCTCCTCCGCGGACTCTCTATCCGATCATGACGGCTACTCGAGCTCTGGAAGCCTGAGCGGCTGCGACTCGCCCGAGGTGGAAGGAAGCCGGCGCCTGCCCATCTTCAGCCGCCTGTCTGTCTCGGACGATTAAACGAGCTCCCTGTGCATATTGCATAACATGATGTAAAGTTATACGTCTTAAATTCATATGTGATTCATCAGAAACGCTACGCAGCAAACCCCTAACATTTAATTTATCCCATCAATTAACCCAGGGTGTGGGCCACACTCTATTTACTATCCAGTATGTATATAATGTAGTTATTTGATTATTGTTTTACATACTCCATGAGTATGACTGATTAAGCTAAAGTGTCAGATGCATCCTTTCTCACTATACCCTATGTAGGGAGCCTACTGAGACCCATTTCAGCTTTCATTTTGTTAATGGGAATTAGTTTATAGAGTCAAAATCACACACTGACCACACTGACTATCATACCAGCGGACAGGTCATAGGATATTCAGGACTGGGGATACAAATCTTGCATACATTTTATAGCATTAAATTGCTGTTTATGAAATGGCAACATTCCATATTCCCTACAAATCCCAAAGTGCATTATGGGTATTCTCTACTCTACAAGATACATCCTTGGGAACAGTCTTTTGTGCTGAATGTTGGGATGTTGAGTATGGAATGCGTGACTACAAAATGGGAAAACTATAAAATATACACACGATACAGTGGGAAGGTTGTATATATTGTAATTAGCTGCAGAATTATTGACCTTGATTAAATGTTTATCATAAACTCTCGACCTAAAAATGCAGTAGCTGTGATGGAGTGCGTCCGTTTAACCTAGGCTCGTCCATTTAGCTGTCCATTCAACACTATTGCTTTTTGCTGTGTGCTAATGTATACTGTTGTATACCAGTTTGAAGCTGTACTGGGTACTTCACTCTAGAGTCACACACATTTGGGTCTCGTAGGTGCAAGGAAAATTCTGGGAATCTTTCTGTACTCGTTATGTTTGGAAACTGGAGTGTATAGGTCAAGATGTTACAGATGAGTGTTGACCAATGTTACGCTGTGGAACATGCACCCCACGCACACATCTGTAGTTTAACCAAAGCTAAGCAAGCCTAGTGTGTAGTAACTGTAGGTCGACCCTTAACCTTGAGCAAAGACATGTACTGTAAAGAAAGTGTAGCCTTTAGTGAAGGCATTTTATAAAGACATAGTCGAAGTAGTTTGACCACACTGCTCTTTGTGAACCTATTTATTGCTATTTTTTAACTATGTGCTTGTGGTTTTTTATGCATTCTTACACAGCGAGCACACGGCTGATGCATTCGCTTTGTTTGGGCTTGCCCCCAGCTTTAAGTGAGACCAGCGGTACGGACTCTGAATGTAAAGAAATCTCAGGATCGCTGTTTATCACGCTCACTGAGAACAGTTTTTGGGCTCAATTCACTGCAGTGTGGTGGCATCGTGACAATGTATCAGGAAGGAGCGTTACCCTGTTTTAGTCTCTTGCACTGTCAATCTTTAAAGTTTGCAATGTATACATCCATGAGAAAGTGCATCCTTTGCAATTAGAAGCTTCTACCGTGGTAAATCCTTTGCAAAAAAAATAATGCTATGTGTTCCTCTTTTAGCTGCCTTT
This sequence comes from Ancistrus triradiatus, assembly GCA_025084515.1. Classification (NCBI taxonomy): domain Eukaryota; kingdom Metazoa; phylum Chordata; class Actinopteri; order Siluriformes; family Loricariidae; genus Ancistrus; species Ancistrus triradiatus. The sequence continues at coordinate 16,610 of JAJAGP010000800.1, read as the reverse complement.
GCCTTTTGTTAACTTAAACATATTTATTTTTGTTTTGTGATGCGAGAAGGAACGTGCTATGATTTTTGTACTGTGTTGTTTTATATCTAATTTAAACGGACTGTTTACATTCCCTGGGTGTTCGCGAGGGCTGCTCATCGTAATATATTGTCTATTGTTTGAAATAAACGTCTTGGAACTTTACTTCTTAACTTCTCAGTTTGAATTTGCTATGCAAAAATCTTTATTAAAATTATTTTATAAATTTAACCACATGGAGCTGGTTGACGTAGTATTAAGGCAAACTCCTGCCTTTAGATTTCCATTAGGAGAGAGTTTAGTGTCCATAGTAAGTGCTTTCCTCAATATGGGGAAATTGAAATTTGATAATGCCTATAAATGTTAGTAAATGCTTACTGTAGGTCTATACCACAGCTAGACAGGTAGCAACAAAATATGGCTTGATGGCTAGATATAACTCAATTTTAAAGCAAATACAATCATTTTGTTTATCTACATCGAGGTTGAGCCAATTGTCATGTTTCAAATCGCACCCGGGACCCAGGGCCATTTCCAGCAGCTGGCATTAGCCATTAGACCTGCTATACTGATAAAACTACAGAAAAATATGTTTGAGCTCATTTATCAGTCTTAAGACAGAATCTGTAAACTACACTATTCACTGTTGGGACGTTTGGGTGGCAGAACATTCTGAAATGCCAGCTGTGGTGAACGGATTCGAGTCCTAACAGTGCCTTCTGGCTGTGTCTAAAGGAAGGGGACTGGTCAGGGATCATTCTGCTGGGCAGAGAGCCCTGTGATGGACTGGCATCCCATCCAGGGCACATATACCCCTGTGTTCCAGGGATAAGAAGAAGTTGGGATTAAAACCGTACACATAATGTCATACTATTTATAATTAATATAAAGTACAACATAGTTGTCTCTTGGGTGTGAGGTACAGTGCTCCTTAGTTACCATATATACATTTAATCAAGAGAAAAAACACAGAAGGTACAAAATACACTCTCTGCTGGGTAACGAGCTTTGTATTAGGTTCATGCATGGCATGGAGTTTATTTCAGGTCAGATCTGAACCACTCGGCAGCTGGACAAACACATGAACTCTAAACTGAACGAACAGATGAGGTCCTTTGTGTATAGTCTCACTCTTTTGTTCCTCCTCTTTGTGTGAAACACACCAAGAAACGTCCCACTGTCACCCCTGCACAGACCATCGTTCGGGCCCTTTCTGTGGCCAATTGCAGGGGTCAGGCGTCGTAAACAAAACCCAGGGCCACCTCTCCCCGCATGGCTCCTTTGTGGGGAAACTCTGTCTTTTTAACAACATCTGTATGCTAATGAAGCGACAGAAGGGAAAGCCAATCTGCAAGTCTAATGGAGGGTGCTGGGTCTTCAGGTCAGATAAGACAGTGTTGTGTATGATGTATAGGAATGGTGAAACATCTTGATAAGGAGTCAGACAGACGTTATATCATTAAGATTATTGTGCTGTATTCTAAGATGTTTTTGAACTGCTAAACATTGAATGGCCAATTTCATTTCATTTCATGTTCACAGACTGGGTTTCTGGTGTTATTGACCAACATACGGTCTTTCATATATTGTATACTGTACGTTTTATACAGTATACAACACAAAATATTGACATTATTCTTAGATTATGTCTTTACACAGAAATAAGACGCATACAAAATACACTACATGGCCAAACGTTTGTGGATACCAAGAAATGCATCCAAAACATTGTGTTTCCACTAGATTTTGGAACATGACTGTGAGGTCGGCTTCTGATGTTAGACAATAAGCCCTGGCTCACTTGGCATTCCACTGCATTTCAAGGTGATGCAGTTGAGGTCAAGGTTCTGTGCAAGTCAGTAAAGTTCTCAATCGAAGTTGCCAAACTAATTCTCTACGGACTTTGTTTAAAGATAGCAGGGCAGAAAGAACCCATTCTACTTCCACTGCTTGTCTATGGAGAATACAGAAATGTTTGCTTTATATTATGAATGCGGTACAAGTGAGTTTTGCTGAGTAGCAGAGCTCAATAATTTAAAGGGGTGTCCACAAAGTTTTGGCCATATAGTGTACATACGCTTGAGTGCACCACCTTAGTGACTTTTGGTATCTATCTATCTATCTATCTATCTATCTATGTATCTATCTATTAAAATCTAGGATTAGCACTTAATTTGAAGGTGGAAATCAAATGAAGTGTTCTCAATAAATGGGATGGCTTTTTCACTCAGGCAATTTTCACTTTTATGAATGATGATGACACTTTTAGAGATGCTTCTGTGACATACAGGGAGATTCGTTCATTCATTCAACCATTCATTCATTTTCATACCCACTTAATCCAGTTCAGAGTCACAGGAAGCCTGGGCCTTATCGGCCAATCTAGTAATGGTTTCAATCCAGTAACGGCACAAGCACACAAACACTCACCCACACTGGGACACTTTTAGAGATGCTAGTCGACCTAACTCAAGTCTTTGGCATATTGAAGGGAGCAGAGTCGCTGGATACAACTCACACATACACGGGAAGAACGGGTGGACCATCCTGCTATAAAATCTAACGCATTTCAAAGCTGTTGGATAGACTTTTGATGAAATACCACTGGTTTTAATGTTGCTTGGCGTTCAGTGACGTGCACTTGCCACTAGGTGGCTGCCAAGCAGCATAAAGTGCTTACTTACATGTACCGTACACCCCTGGCAAAAATAGACAGTAAAAATAGAGGAAAAGTTGGAATCATTGATGAAAATACAATTCAGCCACAGCATTTCGGTATTGCATGCTTTTAACATGAAGTAGAAATGGGAAATTGAAATTTATAGATTGTTTTTTTGGACTATTATGGATTTCCTTGGCTCCATTAACCATCACAATAATAACATTATGAAATTAGGACACACTGTTAAATAATATGGCATATATAAACACGTTATATTTTTCACGATAACAAAAAAATCTGGATTTTCATAGAAATCAAAGTGTTTACTCGTGTTATCCTGTTTCATTCAACTTCGTAGCGAAATGTCCCGCCCCCCATAAAATAATAGGGTGTGTCTGAAATGCACCCTGTTCACTATGTAGTGTTCTGTTTAGGGCGTCGGCCATTTTGTAGGGTTGTCCCAATTCTCGGTTAACAAATCGATATAGTACACTACTTTGTTACATATAATGTACCGTAAATATAGTGGACAACCGATGTACACTACTTACAGGCTAACATACCACAATGCATAGCGGTTTCCTTGGCTTTAGTCAGCAGAGATGACGGAGAAATCTGAAACCACCGGAGTGAGGTTTTTTGTGTACAAATATAAGTACAAAACATTATTTTATGACTATTAAAGGACAAACAGTTGATAATAATGTGTTTACTGGTCAAAATCTAGAATTTAATACAGTGGAGCAAAAAAGTATTTAGTCAGCCACTGATTGTGCAAGTTCTCCTACTTAGAAAGATGAGAGAGGTCTGAAATTTTCATCATCGATACACTTCAACTATGAGAGACAAAATGATAAAAAAAAATCCAGGAAATAACATTGTAGGCTTTTTAAAGAATTTGATTGTAAATTATGGTGGAAATTAAGTATTTGGTCAATAGCAAAAGTTCAACTCAATACTATGTAACATAACTTTTGTTGGCAATGACAGAGGTCAATCGTTTCCTGTAAGTCTTGGCACACACTGTAGCTGGTATTTTGGCCCATTCCTCCATGCAGATCTCCTCTAGAGCAGAGATGTTTTTGGGATGCCGCTATTCAACACGGACTTAAACTCCCTCCACAAATTTGTCATGAAAGTGTTTTAGGGTGAAGCTGAGAAAGAAACAGAGGTACTCTGTAAAGAGTTTTTAAGTCAGTGATAATAGTGTAATATGGATTTCTAATGTAATTCCCTGGTTGAAGGAATAATAGAAGGCACCATGGTTTTTTTGAGGGGGAAAAACATGGCCAGAAACCCAAGTATAAGTGTCTTTTAAGTATGTGTTGTGCATATATACGGATATATTCTTAATATATTCATGTACAGAAATGTATAGAGAAAATATTTTACAAATAAATAAATCATTACTGTTCTGTGTTTGATTGTTCTTGACTAGGCATTTAGATTCTTCTGATCATAATATTGGTCTAATTTCAAAGGTAAGTGATTTTGTGTGCAATATAATAATACTTATAATAATACTTGACAAGTGTTTGAGGCTCATGTGAAGAATGTTCCTCTTTTTGTTACAATTTCAGGTGGAGTCGACTACAGAGTCTTCTGGTTGGCTGAAGAAATTGACATTTATCATTGATTGAAAATTATCCATCAATATATTAGGAATATCAGGATCATTTTTGACTGGGAAAAATTTCCACCAATCATATAGCTCGAGTTTTTGACCAATCAGAAAATAGGGAAAAAATTTGGACAATCAGATCACTCGAAATTTCAACCAGTCAGAAAATTCTGGGAAAAAGTTTGACCAGGAAAAATGGTTAGGGAGTTGATGTAACCTTGTGTCTGTTGTGAATATAGACATCGATGCTGATACAGCCAACAGTAAAGAAAACCAATAAACAAACAACAAAAAAAACTTAATTTCAGGTGCATGCACTTACAGTCAATTCAAAATAAAGGACAATAAAAACGCCTGACTGACTTTCAGGTATTTGCAATCAGGTAACAGATGCTGCATGTCCTGAGACTAAAACCAACATTTTCATTTTCTAATTTCTAAAGCTAGGTTTAGTTTATTTATCTGACCTCTAGCTGTTTCCGTCATCAGCTGGGAGCTACTAAGACTCAACGGCAATCAATCATCATTTAAGATCTCTTGATCATGACATGGATTACATTTACATTTACAGCATTTAGCAGATGCCCTTTTCCAGAGCGACTTACAATTGTCTTACAATCCAAGCAATTTTGGATTAAGGGTCTCGCTCAAGGACCCAACAGTGGCAGCTTGGCAGAGGTGGGATTTGAACTCCTGACCTTCTGGTCCAGAATCCAGTACCTACCACAGATTACAGTCCAAAGAAAACCCAAGTCTATCTGAAGATTTTATTTTGAAGACATGCCACAGTGTTAAATACAGCTCAGTTTGATTTATGTTGTGTAGTTTTGGTTTATTTGATTAAAGAGCCTGGTAACGTCTTTGAATTTCCTTTAGGTTAAAATATATTATTGACCATTGACCGTGATACTTCTAACTGTTTGGTGATTGTTGATTTTAGGACCGGTTCTGCTTAATCCTGCATGTCATGGCAACAAACAATACAACCATTTTTTAATTGTCTTACCTGTGAAGCTCATCTGCTCTTCTAATTCATCTCCTGGCCATATATAGCCATACAAGTATAGCCATACAACCCAGCTTTTTGAAATATACGGAACATTTTTAGACGTTTTGTTAGGTATGGAGGTAGGATTATGCATTAAGTGATATTCAAGTTCAGCAACGAAAATTTTTTTTTTCAATGTTCCCAGCATCTCTTTACAACAATTGAAAACCATGTTTTAATTATTTTAGTCGTCATAAGCGGGAAACGAGATGGACATGATTGCCGGTTCTCTCAGGTATGAGGCTTTAAAGTTACTTTCATGACAACTCAAACAAAGCCTTAAACATTATTTATTTCTCTGCTGTCATATAAGAAACAGAAAGGAAGTATTCATGTGTATGTGATGCATTTGAGGTGTGTTTTGGGACCTTTACATTTCATGACCTGTTACCTTGTCGTGGCTTATAAAGTATCCTTACACAGGAGTAACCTAAATGACTCAATGTAAATGATTCAAATATTCAAGTAACTTGTGAGGAATCTACACAAGGAAATACCATCTGATTCTGATTTATGTGGAGATCTACTATTTCTTTATTTGTAAAACCTACACAAAACTATTAAAAACTGAATTATATTCTTTATTAAATTATAATAAACTGTATTAAGTGCTCTAGGGATTGCTCAAAGTCTATAAATAAAAATAGTATTATTCTGGTAAACACACCCAATCAGTATAAAGATAGACAGAGGATCTAGACCTTATAAGTGTGATAGTTACTTAGTATGGGGATAGCACTGACGGGTTTTGAAGCTGTATAATACAAAACATCAGTTTAAGAGTTAGAATAAGATTGTAAACATGGTTTGACATATCCCTCCATGTTAGCTAAATAATTCGAGCTGTATTTAGTTCAACTGCATGTTTTTCTATGAAAAGTACCCTTGCAGGCAACAAACTAATTAGGAAATACACTTATTGACCAAAAAAACTCACCAAGAGGGAATTGGTGGAATAGAAAAGAACTTTATATGTGTGAATGTAATAATGATACATGTAAGTGATTACAATATTAGAGCGAAAAGATAAGTTTACTGGAGAAAACTGTACAATTGAAACAGGGCCCTAGTTACCCTGTTAGGCCACCTCTAGCCTGGATACAACATGAGATATGGTATGGAGCCATACAGGTTCTGTATGCTATCCTGTGGCACATTCGTCCATAGATGCTGCAGCTGTGGTTGTAGATCCTCATCCATCACACCAGCAGTTGGGGCAGTGTGTCTCTCCACAGCAAAGCAAGATTGAATTCTTCACCATTAGTCACTAAAGACGATACGGTTCCAGTCCATAGGAGTCCAGGTTTATCGTTCACGATATTAGTGCAAACGAAGGTGATGATGGTTGACTGTCAATGGCAGGACATGGAATGGGCGCCATGACGACAAATTTCCTTCTGCTAACCACCTGGAAATGGTCCGGACAGAGTCTACAACATGAGACTAAGAAAAAAAAGTATAAAGCTGATTTGACTATCAGTAAGAATATGATAACCAGAACAGATGATTTGTAGTTTCATTTTATAATGGTCTTATTTAAAACTGTTTTTCATTAAAAGAAAGCTGCTTTTAGAAAATATAAAATTAAGGATGTTTGCATTTTTGACATTTCTGTATTTGCACTGAAGATAATTTCTGGCTAGAGAAGAGATGCTAAGAAAACTTAATGGCAATTTACTTAAATAATTATTAGCCTAATTACAAAGGTAGTTATGTAAATTACCGAAGCAGACGGGTGATTTAATGCATTATTACAGTGAAAGCTCTTGATACTGATGGTGAGTTTTTACGTTTCACACTTGACAGGAAAAAAGTTGCTTTCTTCAAGCCATTCACAATTTCAAGAACGCGCTTCATCCTTATCATCTGTGTACTGATGTACATCTCATATTTCCTCAGAGGAATTATAGAAGTGAGCAAAACCACTTTTCCATACTCTCCCCTGAAACGGAATCTGCCATGGAAGACATCATGTGGCATGACAGTGCAAAATGATCCGATCCTTAAAGTCAACAATCTCAAATCATATCTGGTCAGTTCCTTCCTTGAGCACCGTCATGACGTCAAAATGATAAAGACCATCGCTATAGTGCTTCGTAGTGAGAATGCAGAGTATCAGTGCTTGATGTGCTGCAATGGAATGGACTTCTCTGTACCTGCTTCATGCAACATCCACTCTGACCACTTTGGTTTTGAGTATGGCACGGCTGATATCACCTGCAAAATACCTGAAAACTGTACAAAGACCAACACATGTGGGCTATCACTTCCCATCCAGATTACTCTGAACGGATCATTGAAGAATGTAATCTTTCAGCCTGTTAGGAATCGGTACACTCAGAATGACTTCCCTCTAAATTTTACAGTTTGTATTTCTACTATGTTTGATTACTCCAATGTGTTGCATCTCATTCAGGCCATGGAGATGTTCAAGATTCTCGGGGTCCAAAGGGTGGTCATTTACAAGACTAACTGCGACCCTGTTGTACAGAAGGTCCTGGACTACTATGTCATGAAAAACTTTGTGGAGATCATCCCTTGGAATATAAGCTCTTACATTAACGTGTCCAGGGGCTGGCAGAAGTGGGAATCACCAGGAGAACTGCATTACTTTGGGCAAATCGCAGCTCTGAATGACTGTGTGTATCGTTACATGTACCAGAGTCACTATGTAGCTTTGCATGACATGGATGAATTAATTCTTCCCATGAATGTAAAAACTTGGAATGAGCTTCTGCCTGAACTGGAGAAGCAATATGGTCTGAAGGCAGAATATCAATTTGAGAATAATGTGTTTCCCATTGCCATCACAGAAACAAACCAGAGTTCACCAGATTCATGGAGTAGGGTTAAGGGTGATAACATATTAAAACATGTCTATAGAGTACAAAATGAAAACAATACGTATCAAAATTTTAAACAAATTGTGAATCCTCGCTCAGTATTCATTACTTCTGTGCATGGCTTACTGGAACCTAACAATGATTATGCCTGGGTAGACTCTAAGATTGCCAAAATGTACCACATCAAAAATGTTCCAAGTGAATTACTGTCAGCAAATTCCATCACACGGGATACACGTGTCAGGGACTTTGCAGATAGGTTGGTTCCTGCAGTTTCTGAAGTGCTTCAACAAGCACTGGACATTCACTGAGGTCTGCAACTGATTTGGGCTAAACATTATAGTTCATGTTTTAAATATGTGGCTTCCAGTTTCACTGAAAAATATATACGAGGTAATCCAGAGATTCAGTTCATACCAAAACTTTCCATGAAGTTTAGGCCATGGGACTGGGATGGTCAAGTCAGAAGTTTGTTGTGTTCATTTGAACCATTGTTGTGTGGATTTGGATGTTTTGGATCATCATCTTGCTGTATTTAAAACCATGAGCCAGTAGCTTCTTTTTCTGTTTCCTGTCCTTTTTAATTCTTCTGATATTTCATGGAGTGCCTAGGTGCCATGTATCCTAACAAACATCTGAATAAAACACGAAAAAAACTCGATTCAGGCATTGATAACAAGGACATCTATTGTCTATTTATCTAGTAGTCATTTTTTAAAAACTTTTTTATGTGTATACTGTGTGTATATACTGTGATTTTAATAATTTCGGTTGCAAAATAAAGTACATTATAATTTGTGACATTTCTGGTTTAATTACAGTGTACAATGTTCATTAATGCAGCATTAGATCCGTCTGTCAGAGTGGTTTTTCAGCCACTTTTGGCCCAAATCATCCTGCATATGACACTACACAGCTTTTGGCCCATTTCACTCTTCATAGCTGGCTAATACAATTAGAAAAATGGTGTTTGCATATTTGTTTTTTCTGGTGAGGGTCACTGCACAGCACACTTAATCAGAGCCACTTACTAATTATTCTGGGCTGGATATAGATGCAACATCAACTTGCAAAGAACATTTATTGGTCTTATATTTAGTCATATATAAAGACTGTATCTGTCTTATTTCTTGAAAAAGGGACTTCACAATCTTTATCTTTTTGTATTATCATGTTGGGTTAACATTACGTGAATGAAACGGGGCTTGGCCCAAAGCTGTGTTTGTTTTTTCTTCCATTTTTCTGTTTTAATACTGTGCACATCAACATTTTCCAATAAAGGCGTGATTTCCTTGCATCACGTTCATTACTTCTTTACTATTCAATTAGTGTGCCTATAAAAAAAACTCATAATCTGATAAAATCTTTACCTTTATCATATTCCAGGCTGGAAATTCTATTAAAGCCAGCTCTATTTATACATTTTAATCATCAACCTCAACTAAAAATGACGTTTGTAAAATATTCTGATAAATTATTAAAATTTCGTTAGTAAAATACATGTTATGGATAAGGGATCAGTCCATTTAGAGAAAAGCACAATGGGAATCATTGTGTATTTCATTTTACCAGGCAACTGTTATATGCATAAACTCTATTTTAAGAAGATACATATGCATATGCAGTGGGGCAAAAAAGTATTTAGTCAGCCACTGATTGTGCAAGTTCTCCTACTTAGAAAGATGAGAGAGCTCTGTAATTTTCATCATAGCTACACTTCAACTATGAGAGACAAAATGAGAAAAGAAATCCAGGAAATCACATTGTAAGATTTTTAAAGAATTTAATTGTAAATTATGATGGAAAATAAGTATTTGGTCAATAACAAAAGTTCAACTCAATACTTTATAACACAACATTTGTTGGCAATGACAGAGGTCAAACGTTTCCTCCATGCAGATCTTCTCTAGAGCAGTGATGTTTTGAGGCTATCACTGGTCAACACAGACTTTGAACTCCCTCCACAACTTTCCTATGGGGTTGAGGTCTGGAGACTGGCTAGGCCACTCCAGGACCTTGAAATGCTTTGTACGGAGCCACTCTTTCGTTGCCCGAGTGGTGTGTTTGGGATCATTGTCATGCTGGAAGCCCCAGCCACGTTCCATCTTCAATGCTCTCACTGATGGAAGAACGTTTTGTCTTAAAATCTCACAATACATGGCCCGTTCATTCTTCCCCTAACACGGATCAGTCGTCCTGTCCCCTTTGCAGAAAAACAGCCCCAAAGCATGATGTTTCCACCCCCATGCTTCACATTAGGTATGGTGTTCTTGGGATACAACTCAGCATTATTTCGCCTTCAGTTGAGTTTTTACCAAAAAGTTCTATTTTGGTTTCATCTGACCACATGATATTCTCCCAATCCTCTTCTGGATCATCCATATGCTCTCTGGAAAACTTCAGATGGGCCTGGACATGTACTGGCTTAAGCAGGGGGACACGCCTGGCACTGCAGGATCTGAGTCCCTCTCGGCGTAGTGTGTTACTGATGGTAGCCTTGTTTCTTTGGTCCCAGCTCTTCTGCAGGTCATTCATCAGGTCCCTCCATGTAGTTCTGGGATTTTTGCTCACCGTACTCATGATCATTTTGACCTACGGGATGAGATCTTGCGTGGAGCCCCAGATCGAGGGAGATTATCAATGGTCGTGTAGGTCTTCCATTTTCTTACAATTGCTCCCACAGTTATTTATTCACACCAACCTGCTTGCCTATTGTAGATTCACTCTTCCCAGCCTTCTGCAGGTCTACAATTTTCCTCTTGGTGTCCTTCAACAGCTCTTTGGTCTTGGCTATGGTTGAGTTTGGAGTCTGACTGTTTGAAGCTGTGGACAGGTTTCTATTATACAGATAACGAGGACAAACAGGTGCCATTAATACAGGTAAGGCATGGAGGACAGAAGAGCTTCTTAAAGAGGATGTTGCAGGTCTGTGAGAGCCAGAAATATTGCTTGATTGTGGGTGACCCAATACTTATTTTCCACCATGATTTACAATTAAATTCTTTAAAAATCCTACAATGTGATTTCCTGGATTTTTTTTTTTCTCATGTTGTCTCTCATAGTTGAAGTGTACCTCTGATGAAAATTACAGACCTCCCTCACCTTTCTAAGTCAGAGATCTTGCACAATCAGTGACTGCCTAAATACTTTTTTGCCCCACTATATATATATGGATTGGTTCCAGGAACACCTTCAGTGAAGTTTCCTTGTTTCCCTGGCCTTCAGTCGCTCGATCTTAATCCAAGAGAGCATATCTCAGACGAAGTAGAAGCATGTCAGCATGGGTCATTGTAGTACTGCCGTAGTACTGCTGGTGCATAATGAATTCCTGACGCCCCCTTGTGGTCATATTGAAGAACTGTGAATCGCCGCATCGTGCTGTCAGTCTTCCGTATGGAGCTCTTGGTGATGATGGGTGGTTCTATAGAATTGATGCCGTTTGTGTTTGACAAAGATTATAAAAGGTACATTAAAACGTTAACACTTTTATGTGAGAGTTTTAGATTTTGTAGAAAATATTTTCCCCTCCATCTTTAATCAAACATTAATATTTTGCATTATTTTTCTGAATTGTGTCCCATTCAGCTCCATCAGTTATTTTGTAATTCAGCTCTGCATGTTTGCAGTAGGTTCATGATCATACTAAATAATATCATAGTAAATAAAAAGAAAATGTCAAGCACCATCTATTGCAGGTTAGGATGAACTGACTAGCAAGACACCGCATTGTACATTTTTGTACAAAAGAAAAAAAAACTCTTTTTAGCTACACCTTTGTTAACTATGAGATTTACACAAAACAGTGTTGAAATAGAAAAAACCCTTACATGTACAAAAATAACAAATGACTAAAATAAAGTCAGAGAGAAACTTACCACAGTCAAAATGTCTTGATGCATACTCATTAATCCAGGTGAGAAAATCCCAGAAGTTGAATCAGTTCTTCTGGACATAAGGTTTTGTGGGAGAAATGTTTCGTCAACCATCTAAGTGACTTCTTCAGTCTCAGCTAGTTGGAAAACTTCATCAATCTTATATACAGAACATTTGCATAATAACCTATACCAGCACCATTTGTTTGCTTCTGGAGCTGTGTCTTCAATCCACCTATTTCACATACAGGGGGCAGTACTATAGGCAAAAACAAGGGTGCGCTATGGGTTCCCCAGATTCACCTATCGTGGCCAACTGAGGTCCTATTCAGGAACACCGCCCAGCTATTGGTTCAGATATGTGGATGACACCTGGGTTAAAATGAAATCTCACAAAGTACCACATTTCACCGACCACATCAACTCAGTGGACAAACACATCAAGTTCACCAGGGAAGATGTGAAGAATGACAGGTTAGCCTTCTTGGTTTGTGAAATTGTGATTGGAGATGGGGGACAATTGAAAATCGATGTTTACTATAAGCCAACACATACGGATCAGTACTTAAGGTTTTACTGTCATCATCCACTGGAGCACAAATTAGGAGTCATCAGGAGACTGTACCACCGAGCAGACAGTGTCCCCACTAACACAGCGGCCAAGGATGGAGAGAAATTTCACATTAAGCAGGCCCTGGGCAAATGTAGTTATCCGAACTGGATATTTATCCCATTCCAACTATCCCATTGTTATGTCATGGTGCTGGTATCAGTCATTATGGAAATCTGCTGTACGTAAGATTGGGGAAGTTTTTCAACTAGCTGAGAATGAAGAAGGTTCTTAGATGAGTGATGAAACGTTTCTCCCACAGATGAACTGATTCAACTTCTGGGATTAGCACCATCAACGCCAAAATGTTATGAGCATGCTGATGACGTCACTTCCTAATAAACGGAGAAAACGAGCAAACCATTATATAAAGGGGCGGGGCGAAGTTGAATGAAAGACAAAGACACGAGTAAAATTTCTCTGAAAATCCTTATTTTTCCAGAGAAGAAATATAATGTGTCAAATAGGAGCATCTTAAATCCAATTAACGAAATAGTGGCATGTTATTTAATATTGTGTCCACAAATTCATAATGTTATTGTAATGATGGTTAATGGAGCACGGGGAAATTCCTAATAGTAAAACCCGTATAAATTCCTATTTCTCTTTTCTACTGCATGTTAAAAACATGCAAAACAAAAAAAATGCTTTAGTTGAATTATTCTGAAATATTTTGATCAATGTTCTTAAAAGTCTTCCTTAATTAAGACTAATGCGACAGCACTAAATACTCACTTTGCCACCCTGCTGTAAAATCTAACATCTTTTAAAACTCCTGGATAGATTTTTGACGAAATACAGTACCACAGAGCCTTTCTTCTGTTGCTTTGCGTTTAGTGACGTGCAGTTAACTTGCCACTAGGTGGCTCTCAAACAGCATCAAATGCTTAGTTAGATGTACAGTACATTTCAGGGCAAATTAAATCTTCTTCTTCTTTTCGGCTTCTTGCCTTTATCAGGGGTCACCACAGCGAGTTAAACGTTTCCACCTCACCCTGTCCTCCACATCCTCTACTCTCACCCCAACTCCCTGCATATCTTCATTTACCACAACCAAATAACTCCTCTTTGGTCTTCCTCTCCGTCTCTTGCCTGGCAGCTCCATCTCCAACATCCTCCTACCAATATATCCACTATCCCTCTTCTACACATGTCCAAACCGTCTCAGTCTTCCCTCTCGAATTTTGTCTCCCAATTTTCCAACTTGTGCTGTCCCTCTGATGATCTCATTCCTAATCCTGTCCATCCTAGACACTCCTAAAGAGAACCTCAACATCTTAAGTTCTGCCACCCCCATCTCTGCTTCCTGTCTCTTTGCCAGTGCCACTGTCTCTAAGTCATACAACAAGGCTGGTCTCACTACTCTCTTAGAAATCTTTCCTTTCACTTTAGCTGCGACCCTTTTGTCACACAACACTCCTGATACTCTTCTCCACTCACTCCATCATGCATGTACTCTCTTCTTTACCTCCTTTCCACACTCCCCATTTCCTTGGACAGTTGATCCCAAGTACCTGAACTCCTGGACCTTTGTGACCACTGATCCCTGTAGCCTGACTGTTCCACCTGCCTCCCTTTCATTTACACACAGGTATTCTGTCTTACTACAGTGACTTTCATTCCTCTCCTTTCCAGATTATACCTCCACCTCTCCAAGTTCTCTTTAATTGTTCCCTGTTCCTCACTACAGATCACAATGTCGTCTGCAAACATCATAGTCCACGACGATTCCTGTCTGATCTGTTAGTCTGTCCATCACCAGAGCAAATAAGAAGGGACTCGGGGCCGATCCTTGATGCAGTCCCACCTCTACCTTGAAGCTATCTGTCACTCCTACAGCACATCTCACTGCTGTCACTCTGTTCTCATACATGTCCTGCACTAATCTAACATACTTTTCAGCCACTTGAGACTTACTTTATTTGGCAAATGTTTTACACCAGATGCCCTTCCTGACGCAACTCTCACCATTTATCCGGGCTTGGGACCGGCACTAGAAATACCCTGTCTGAGCAATCTAGCGGCTGGTTTTTCAGGGCAAATTAAATAAAAGGACTAAACCTAAAAGTAAAAACCTAAAGTATTAAGCTTTACATTGTCTTAACCACAAATAGGTCAGAAAATTAGCAAGAACTAAGAAAATGCACTCCTGAGACCAGCTCCTTGCAGCACTATTGAAGGTAAAAAAAAGCTGGAAACAGAAATGTACTTGCACAGTCTTCTTGTACACACAGATAACATCATGAAAATATTTAAACATTTCATCTGTCTTGTTTTTTCTTAAAAGATTAGTCATTATTGGTGATTTGCCACTGACACGGAACAAGGAGTTACAGATATCTACAGGTAGAGATGTACAATATGCAGTGTTTTGAGTCCCAAGCTAAATGAGTAAAAAAATCTGCTCCAACAAAACCAAAAAATACTCATGCAGTGTTGGTGGTGATAGACAGGAGGGTTTAGGTTTCTTCAGAAATTTCTGATCTACTGGAATTTTCACACAGAGAAATCTCTAGGGTTTACAGAGAATGGTCAGAAGACCATTATGCCTTGTTGATGCCAGAGGTCGGAGGAGAATGAGACTGTTGGAGGCAACAGTATCTCAAATAACCACTCGTTACAACCAAGGTATGCAGAAGAGCATCTCTGAATGCACAACATCAGACCAGTTTGAGATGTCTTGAGCGTTGGGACATGGTGTGTTATCCTGCTGGAAGCAGCCATCAAAAGATGGTACACTGCGGTAATAAAGGGATGGACACTGCCCTCACTGAATATTTCCTCTTTTCGGACCATTCTCTGTAAGGCCTAAAGACGGGTGTGTGGGAAAATCCCAGCAGATCAGCAGTTTCTGAAATACTCAGACCAGCCCGTCTAGCACCAACCACCATGCCACATTCAAAGTCACTTAAATCACCTTTTGTCCCCATTCTGACAGTCAGTTTGAACTTGTCTACATGCCTGAGTGCATTGAGTTTCTGTCATTTGATCGTAATTTGCATTAACAAGCAGCTGAACAGGTTTTATATATACATATATATATATATATATATATATATATATATATATACGTATATATATATATATATATATATATATATATATATATAAAACCTGTTCAGCTGCTTGTTAATGCAAATTACGATCACATGACAGAAACTCAATACATATATATGAAGTGTATGTATATATATATATATATATATATATATATATATATATATATACACATACATACACACACTTCAAGTGTTGTATAATTATAGTTAAATGCAGCAATTACATTTAAAAGGTTACCCGAGTCTACCTGAAGATTTTATTTTGAAGACATGCCACAATGTTAAGTACAGCTCATTTTGATTTATGTTGTGTAGTTTTGGTTTATTTGATTATGTCTTTGAATTTCCTTTAGGTTTTAAGATATTAGTGACATTTGACCGTGATACTTCTAAACCAAAAAAATGTTTTGTGATTGTTGATTAAAGGGAGTATTTCAGAAAGCAGGTTTAACAAACTCTGAGTTCAAACCTGAACTCTAGGTTGACTAACTCTGGACTGTCAAACTCAGAGTTTTCGGTTTCAGAACAGTCAACTCAGAGTTAATTTGACCCTGAGTGAAGCTCGTGCACGAGGAGATACAAAAGCCCTCATCAATGGAACACAGATTACACGAATCAGCGACGGGAGAAAGAAACGGGCTCAAATCTCACAATTCACCACAGTGGAGTTAAAAATAGGTGCTCATACATAATATGAACATACATTTATAGAAAGAAATACATAGCAGCTGTTACGGTTCGCCATGCGAACGCGATGGCGAATCGTGAAAGTAAAAGAAAGGGATATTAGGACCCAATTGCAGTCAGCTCCAGATGGTAGTAATGAACTGAAATGAGTGAGATAAATAAAACAATAATTAATGAAATGCAAACAAAC